>JAUCBJ010008028.1:0-42953 GCA_032718475.1 Nemertoderma westbladi
GTCGATGGAAATCTATTGTGCATATTGTCGGCTTAATAATTTGCACATTTTTGCTGTCTGCCCCCAATTTATGACTCAATGCCATCATTGTCAATTAAAAGGACACGCCAGCTTTGATTGCCCCTTCAACCATGATTTAGAGAGCGTAGATGAAATGATTGTACTACGTTATATCAGAGCTTGGGAAGCGAACGCTGATTTACATTGTGATTCACGCCATCGCTATTATCCTGGACGCGCCTACGAAGGAGTTTATGCGTTCCATCCATATTTGTTTGCCTCCGTCGAGCAGAAATCGCGCCTATCAAGTTATGAACTATTGAAGCGCGTTGGAGAATGTATTTCAACCAAATATGTACGCAAATTCCTCAGGAGCATTAATCCGAGTGACATCCATTCTTACAACTTAATAAACTTTATCCGTCAAGACCCTGCCTATGGAGACTTATTCGTCAACTCACACCCTGAGTTACAAGAAGTATATCGACGGCCTTACGAGTACCGAGCCCGCGAACGCGAGTTGGAAAGAACCATTAAACCAAGGAAGTTTCTAACTACCTATGGTCCACCCACGGCCCTCGTGCAGACCACTCGTACAGGACCCGTAAGAGCGGCTGTCTTGAAACGAGCTCTCAAAGCCGTTAGACCCCTCTCCCCGGACGTTGAGGTCAATCAACCCGGTACTTCGACCGGCGGATATACCGATCGCAATCCCATACCTTCTGATGCAATCATATTGCACCCTTCACCCAGGAGTTATAGCCCTCCTCGTAAAGTGGCTCGCCCCAAAGAGAAAAGGACTCTTGCTAGCTTTAAAAAACTGCGTAAACGCCGTCCGCGCAAGAAAGACTAACTGTTTAGAGTATTTTTATATTTTAGAAACTGTGATTTTGTATATTTTATAGACTTAAATCCCATTTTCTGGGAGCGGTGTAAAAGCTTTTGTGGGATAACTGATACGTTTGCCTTTGCTGGCCAGTTCCCCCCCAGGCGCTGGAATACTCTAAAAGGGTTCTCTGACTGTATATATATTCCCCTCGCCCGCAAGGTACCTTTACAGGTGTTTTAACGGACATAAAAGTAATTCTGCTATATACGTGTTTTGGCGGACATGGTAAGGCAAAAAACCTGTAATGCACCAACTACCTTTCACAGCTTAGCCGTGATGATTCATATTACGACATCTAACAGCTGGTTGCTGACATGGAAACATCCATTGGACGCATAGTTCTTTGTTTGGCTTGAGCCAATCAGAGCGATTTTTCCTGTCGACGTGTAGCTTTTCTGCCGATCATAAGGAGAGTGTTCAGTCTTACTGTCTTTACTTGTTACTTTGTTGTTATTGCTGTCTAAGCCAGAAACACCGGCATTTTGGGAAGAACTCTAGTAAACTGCTTGAATTATCGAAAGTATAAACTGTTACCGAAACAAATCTTAATTAATTAATCAATCAAATCGAAAGACAGCATTAACTCACTTAATTTAATTGCATTAATCATATTGTTTGTACTGTTATTTTACCGTCAGTTATTAATTGTACCTATTTGTTGATGGAAATATTGTTATTTGGATAATACGGATAAATCACCCAAATTCCCAATTTTCTTGATACACTACAGGTTAGAGAGACCGGCTATACATAACAATTGCGATTTATATTAATATGGTGTGTATTGAATCCAATGTTATTTAGCAGACCCTACGTGAGTCAATTACTGCTCTCTTTATGTGTGATCAAATATACTGACTGTCGGCAGAATAGTGTGTATGATTGTGATTGGTAACAAAGTATTTCCTAAAGAATACGCTTTATACTTCAATCATAAGCAGTATCGTTGCGTTTAGTATAAGTCTTAGTTCTGTTTAAATAGATAAAGCGCCACGTCCTAAAGGAACTGTTAATATTTCCCGAAAGCCCATAATATCTGTCAGAGATTAATTATTAACGATCTATCGAATAATACATTAAGTTTACACTGCAACCTTACACTGTAATAATACAATTCAAGCATCCGAATTCAGTCTCCCGGGTGTAGATCCATCGGGTGAATGATCGCGCATGGGCTGACTTCGGCTAATGTTTTGCGTATTAGCATAAAATATTGTCGTATGCTAAAGTGGTTTTAATTAACTAGAAGACATATAAATTTTGGCAGGTTAAACTGCTAAAGGTCTACAAAAGCGCGAACAGAACGGCTTAACCATAAACAAAAGTCTCTCCTGATCGCACCATATCAGCGAACGAATAAGAAAGGCTACCGAAATGCTCCATACATTGAAGTGCTGTTCGTCAACACAGTTATCAACATCTGCAAAGCTAGACGCTTACAAAACTCTAATCGTCCCAATCGCAACCTTCGCATCACAATGCTGGTACGCCAACCACAAGGGCACTCTCACAATAGCGCAGTTACAACATCGTTAAACAAGATGGAATCTCAATTCCTTCTTTCCGCACTCAAGCTACTGCCGCTATCAATATATCTACAACTGTACGACCTCCTTCTACTATCGGCTATTCTCAACAAGAAGTACGAATTCAACTGGCAGCCTTACATTAAACTATCTTCCAACAGTACAACCCGCACCTCGACCCGCCCCCCGCAGCTGTTCATTCTACCCTTACTTCGCCACTCTTCATCGACCTGTAATTTCTGGTGCCGCTCGCAACGACTAGCCAACCACCTGCCTGCAACAATAAACTTTCTCACCCTGTTGGAATCAAACAACGTCTGTCGCTACTATTCTGGAACCTTTTCACGACAAATACAACGAACACTCACCCTGCACTTGGATATTCGCCAGCTCTTGCTCCAACAGCCTTCCTGTAAAGCCCGATCTCCAACGTTTCTACCACTAAACTCTACTGACAAACTCTATTGTAGGACTACGTATTTTGGTTACGGGTTCACACCCATCAAGTGCACACAGCTCTTGTAAATTCTATTATTATTATTATTATTATTAAACCTTCCAACTGGTCCTTCAATTAATACAAACCTTCCTCCCAGTTCACTAGAAACAGTATCCAATTGGTCCTTTAGTTGGTCCAACAATGAGTGGAATCGGGTTTGCACATCAGACTCCTGTTTCTCGATGACAGATGAGGTCTCAGCATCGCCAAGCCATCCAATCAGAGACCTGCTGGAATCGCTAACATCATCCAGCATGCCAATATTATCTTCAAGCTTTCTCTAAAAAATAAATAATACTAAGTTTAAATAGTGGATTTATGCATCCTATTGATATTATTATTCTTACGTGATTTTACTTTTGATGAATTTGAAAAGTTCATAAAAAATTTTGTGGTCACCTGGAGTAGAAGGAGTTTATTTTGTTTATCTTCGAGTTGATCCTTATTCAGAGTCTCTACAGATTTGGCATCAACTTGATTATCAACCTGGTCAACAAGCTCTCTGGCCACCCCCAATGTTTCCTTGTATCTGTTCCATAAGTCTACAGATTCATCTAATCGAGATTGTCTGCGATTAAGTTTAGTCCGTAATCCATGACATTTATCCTGCAAAGTAAACAATATGTATCAAAGGGAAGTTTTAACTAAGTTATTGTTATCTAAAATTTGATCACATTAATTAGTTTCAAGCACTAATATATAGGGGTTATTCCTAGCTGGAAGGCGCTATCAGGAAATCAAGCTGGGGTGATAATGGTAACAATTTATATATTTTCAACAAATACTAAACGCAGTCTTTAAATTCACTCTTCAATTAAAATATTTCAAATGAATTGATATATTATATCGAAATATCATAAATGTGAGTATTTCACGACAAACTAACCTCTAAGTCTCTGATTTCATTATCAATTATCCTTCTACTAGTATCATCAGCGTCTTCACGTAAACTTTGTATATCATTAAGCGTTTCCTCACAAGCATTAAGCTCTGAGATCATAAATGCATTCTCCTGTAGTTTTCGTTCTGCATCATGGATTCCATTTTGATCAAAATCTGACTTTTCTAAAACAAAATTATATGTTACAATCTAATTAATTCGTGTCGATTTCATACATAATTCGCATAGGCAGTAAGCAGATGCCATATCTGTTCATACCACGCATAAATAGAGAGCTACTTAGTTAAACATGCTGTAATAATTCACAGCCTTTGTCCTTATGTACTTCCTGGGGATTTACTTGAAGTGACATCAACAGATATTATATTGAATATTATATTGAATAAGACACGAAACTTGGCAGGTTTCATCAAAACCTGTTGTAACTCCAGCTGAGCCCACTAGCCTATTATATTGTCTACCAGTACAGTAACTCCTATTCATTCTGTGTTACTTCCTGGAAAGCGGCTGAGGTGCTTGGAGTTTATTACATCAGTACTTTATTTGTTTTATTAACTTTATTTAACTTATTTGTTCAAAATATAGAAAGTATTTTTAGCAACGTATAATATTGTTATATATTTTACATGTATATATATATACCGGTTTACTAATATATTAATTATATTTATATTCATTTATTTTTATGATAGTAATCAAGAAATCAAGGAAAATACTAGTACTGAAATACCTTAAAAAAAATAAAAATAAATAAATATATAAATAATAAATTTAACTTAAATTTAAAATTGAATGTAAATAATAAATAAAATTAAAATATAATATAATATCAATATCAATATAAATAATTAAAAATAAAATAAAATATGCAAGGTATATATACCGGTAATACGGTATAATAAATATAGTTCAGTTTTATATCATTGGTTTGCACGTAGCAATTTTAATAAGTAAATAAAAGGAAAGATATTACAGTCGGTTGGATAAAGTAATATATATGGATATAGTAGACCTGTGCAGCACTGACCCGTACCCTGGGGATGACTCACTGTTCCAATTAGAAGAATTTCAGATGAACCAACATGATATATCTACAAGCGGTTGCGATATTGAATTTAATGAATCCCACAAGGAATTTACGATAGAGAATATGAAAGAGGCAAGTCCGTTTATTTGTTATGTTTATGATAAGCGTATACGGGAACCATTTTGAATTGAGGGGTTTGCCCCCTTCGCAAATTCGCCCCCTCCTCCTAATAAAAAATTTAAAAGTAATATTTAAAAAATGTTTTAATAATGTGGCTATGTTAATATTTTTATGTTGATACAAAATAATGAAGATATGGGGGGGGGGGGGGGGGGGGGCACGGAACTACCTATATTAAAATGTGCATCAGGGGGCGCAGCCACATTCCCGAAAGAAAGTGGGGAGGGGGGGGGGATAAAATAATTTTAAGTGAATAGGATACCCCCCCCCCCCCCGCGCTACAACGTATTTATTCACGAGTGCAGAAAGATAAATAAATGCCGAAATTCCGTATTTTTATTTGTGCTGGGCCAGACAGAACGATCTTGGTCTAGTCTAGACTAAGCCTTATCTAAATTAGATTACAAATTTATTGCAATTTTGTTTCTTCTATTATTAGATACGACAGGTGATTATAAATGGGAACCTTGAAGACGCGTTATCCTTGTGTCCGCGACAGGGTTATCGCGGTGTATTGGCCAGTCAGGGGCATTTACTTCGTGCTGAGACATTATTCGGGAGAGGAGATTACAAGGAGGCTGGTTGCAGCATTCTAGAATGCAGAGAAATGAGCGAGATTGAAGAAGGCTCAGACCTGGCGAGCATGTGGATATTAGGAGGTACGGAAAATTTAAGATATTGTTATAATTTTTTTTATAAGATGTGTTAGATAATGCATATTATATAATTATTTATAATGCAGTAGTATTTAATTATTTTGTATTTATTGGAGGTATTGGATTTTATATTGTAGGAAAGATCTTTCATGCACTCGGAATACCTTTGCACGCTGAACTTTGGCTTAGACGAGGTATTCGAATGGGCAAAGGTGATAATAAAGAAGACAAAGTTATGTTCCAAAAAATTCGAACAAAGCGAATGTACGAACCCCTTACTAAAAATCTACCAATCACAGTGGAGTTTGGTCGCCATGGAAAGGTGTGTTTTTTTCATAAACAATTCTTTCTACGTTCTAACCCAATATGCAGCGTAGAGTCTTTTAATTAAAATGCATTTTTTTTACATTTAATAAACTATTAACTATATTAAATCTAATTTTCGTTGCTGATTGTCTCTAGGGTATTCTTAGCAAAAATAGTTACGACGATAACGTGGAATTAATGACGGAATTACCTCTGGTAAGCGCAATCACGTTGTCAACAGAAAAACATCCCGCCTGTCAGCATTGTGCGAAATCGCTTCTGTCCGTGAAAGATTATTTCGGAGCGGATAGGATGAAAAAAATGACCTCGAGAGAGCGTCAGTTAGTAAACAGGGCGTGGCCCTCCATTAATACCGTGACGTGCAGTCACTGCGAGATGGAATGTTACTGTTCAGTGGGATGCCGCTACGAGGCGTGGGACAACTACCACTGTCTGTTATGTCCATCTGGGAACCCAGCAGCAGAGAAACTGTTCCAGTTGTGTTTGAAAGGGGAGCCCGTTACCCATGGTTACTGGAGGGACGTGTTTTCTCCGATGATGATAGCCAAGTAAGTTCAGTTGATATTCTAGAATTGGGACTCTATAGCGGGAAAAAATGGCAATTTGAATAGTTTGCGATTATCTTTGTAGCGCCGCTTCTACCTTTCTATTTAGGATGATCGCTCAAATTATGACAACCGCGAAACGTTTGTGTATTAAACGTTCAATGAAAGAACCAGACTGCGCGATCTGGGGAGAAGCAAAAGCGCCATACCGTCAGTTTATAGCCTACGGAACGAAAGGTTAGTTTACCGATGTCACGTTTTTTAGTTCTTTTATTAGCAAATTAGTCTTCAAATGGTATCCCGGTCCCGGAAAAAATTGTATCACGGAAAAACTGCAATCATGTTCACTGTTAAGTCCCCGATTTTTGGGGTCGGGATCCCGAAGTTTAAATTGTGATATTATCCCATTCGTATTCGTTAAAATGTAATTAAAATTTTATACAATTTAAATCGAAGATATAAGACGCGCAGAGCGCACAATGATTTGATTAATGTTGATAAATAAATAACATGGCAAAGAAGAAAATATCCTCAGCAATTTCTTAACTAAATTCAATTGATTTTATAGAATTTAAATACTTTTAAATCCACTTCCATCGGTACCAAATCACGAAAGGGAGGGGTGTAATGCAACAGGAGAGATATTGTATATCAAAATTATTCAATTAATCAAATAATTCAATTACTGAAATAGCGCTAATAGATTATGGAGACATATTTATCTTTCAAACATTTGTAAAACAAAGTTTGCATGCAAAAGTTACATTTCTGACCAACTAAATCAAATATTGAGAGGCTTTAGAAACTAAACTATTTATATTCCATTTTTAAAAAATGATTTAAAGTGTTAAGTTGAATCACAATGAATTCAACACGCGTAATATTTGTTTACTAACCGACTTTTTCACTTAGTTAACTTTTAGTTTTGTCTTTAATTTTTTTTAGAAATTGCCCGAAAAAAAAACTAAAAAAAAAACGTTCTAAAAAACGTAAAAGTTTTGTATTAAAGCATACCTGACAAACTCAGTAGGGAAATTGCAAACATATTCAAATATATAAGGAAAGACATCTATAAAATAGAAATGTCATTAAATTTGTAAACAAAAATGACAAACCAATGTTGGCCAATAAATGCAAATACGTTTCAACCATAACCAAAGTTTAATTTTTAAACTTTTAAATTATAATAACATTTATATATTGGTATCCAATTGAACACATTATGTGCAAACCTCATAATATAATATATTATACTAAACATTGAGTTTCTAATGCAACCCGTTATTACGCTATTCTAGAATCTCATAAAAGTAACTGACAAAAATCGCAATTCAGCCCGAAATCGAACGCAACGTAACAAATTTGTGTAAAAAAGTAACAAAAATATACTTTTAAGCAAAAAAACCTTCTTGTAAGATACAAAAAATAAACGCAATGTCTACTGTAGCTCGCGAGGTTATGTCCGTTCATGTTGGACAATGCGGATCGCAAGTTGGGAATGCCTGCTGGGAGTTGTTCTGCATGGAACATGGAATAGAACCCAATGGTAAGATTGCCAACGACAATAAAGTAGTTGACAATTCCTTCCAGACGTTCTACAATGAGACGGCTGCAGGTCAATACGTTCCAAGGGCTCTCTTCGTCGACTTGGAACCCACAGTAATCGATGAAATCCGAACTGGCACCTACAAAGCTCTCTACCACCCGGAGCAACTGATCACAGGCAAAGAGGACGCGGCAAACAATTACGCAAGGGGCCACTACACCGTCGGGAAAGAGTTGATAGACGTGCTACTGGACAGAATCCGTAAAAGCGCAGAGGGTTGTTCAGGCCTTCAAGGGTTCATGGTGTTCCACAGCTACGGAGGAGGAACCGGTTCAGGTTTCACCTCGTTGATGTTGGAACGGCTCGCCATCGACTACGGGAAGAAATCAAAGTTCCATCTGCCGATTTATCCATCGCCGGAGATTTCTACGGCGGTAGTGGAGCCGTACAACTCGGTCCTGACGACCCACTGCACTATGGAGAACGCGGACTGCGCCTTCCTCCTAGACAACACCGCGTGCTATGAGATCTGCCAGAAGAATCTCGACGTGGAGCGGCCCACCTACTCGAACCTCAACCGACTCATCGTCCAGGTCGTCAGCGCGCTCACCTCGTCGCTCCGTTTCGAGGGCTGCCTCAACGTGGACCTCTGCGAGTTCCAGACCAATCTGGTGCCCTACCCGCGGATCCACTTCCCGCTGGCGTCCTACGCGCCCATCCTCTCCAACGAGAAGGCCCATCACGAGCAGATGACCATCCACGAGATCACCTCCAAGTGCTTCGATCGCGAAAACCAAATGATCAAAGTCGACACTCGGGCCGGTAAGTTCATGGCTTGTTGCATGTTGTACCGCGGAGACATTGTCCCTAAGGACATCAACGCCGCCATCAACTTCATGAAAAACAAAGCAGACGTTAAATTCGTGGATTGGTGTCCCACCGGGTTCAAAGTCGGTATCAACTTCCAGCCGACTACCATAGTACCCGGAAGCGAAATGGCCAAGACTCAGCGCTCGGTGTGCATGCTGACGAACACGACGGCGTTGATGGACGTCTGGAGTCGACTGAACACCAAGTTCGATATGATGTACGCGAAACGCGCCTTTATACATTGGTACGTGGGAGAGGGGATGGAGGAAGGGGAGTTCAGCGACGCGAGGGAAGACATGGCCGCGTTGGAGCGAGACTACGAGGAGGTTGGGCTGGACACCGTCACTGTTCAAGATGAATATGAGGAAGCCTAGAAGGAGATGGAAGAAAGAAAGAAATTTGTGTTGTCAAGTAAACTTACCAGAAACGCTTTGAAACTGAATAATAATTTACTATTCTTTTTACTGTAGACAATAAATATATGCAATCGTGTTAAATGTACCGAGGTACTCTCATAAACAAAAAGTAACTTGCATCTTTGTGTCGTAGTTTAATATATAAATATGTTTAAAAAAACAAGAGTTTATTCAATAAAATATTCTTATTTATCTGCCATCTTGTTGATGAGCTGGTGTGGGAAGGGTGGGAAGGAGAGGGAGGGGGGGGGGGGGGGGTTGGGAGGGGTTGATTGGGTGGTCAGGTAAACAGTGCCCAGCAAGCATTAGGCGGCGTCTCTGCAGGGTGATGCTGGGTATCGGCAGTTAGAGTCCAACACAGGCTCCAATGCTGGACGGAAAAGGAGTAACTTTAAAGAGCATGATATATCACAGATGTTCCAGGTCCTAGAAAGCTGGTGGATGGCAGACCAGGCTTCACCATACCTGCTAGCTTAAATAGCATAAGGTGGTGCATCTAAAAATTTAGGGACCTTGTATTTTTTAAGAACTGGATTCTTTCATTTTACCGCCGCGAAATTATTTATAAAAATATCAAATCTCACTTGTTATACACCGATTGTCATGAAACAAGGATGTAAATGTTGTTTCAAATTTTCAATTTCATCAATTCTATTTTGTACGGTTTTGATAACTATATCTAATCTAACAAATGTTATACAAAAAAATATTCTAGAACATTCATTGGATTTATATTAAAAAGCAAACTTATATGAGAACATTTTAAACACTCAAATAAGCAAATAGTAGCTAGTATCAAAGAAATAGAAACAATATAAATTACTTAATAAGACAGAATGTATTATACGAAATAAGGATTCAATTTTCACTACTAATAATTGTATTGTAAATTGTCTTATAATTTTTCCAGGTGTAACTGAATGGGCCTGCGACATGGTCACTCTAATGACTGAAATTTTCTCCAACACTTCTGTCCTCGGGTTTTCCTATCCAATGACATCCACGGAATTCCAAGGTCGTTACTACCAAATTGCTTGTAATTGTCAAGCTTTCGCCGATCCAAACCCTCCCATACGAGAGTTCGTGGAAAAGCTGAAAACGGAAGGGACCTTCGACAAACTTAGTCATCTTATCACAACCGAACCACCGGAAGCCAGCTTCGGGGGTTTATTCCCGGTCCACTCGTGTTTCAATCACTCCTGCGATAACTCCGTGGAAGTTTATGACCAACTAGTCGACGGACGTCCCGGCATATCGGTGCGAACACGGAAACCAGTTCGCCAAGGCGACGAACTTTATTTGGCGTACATCGATACAACCATTCCGCGGGTCAGACGTCGACTCTGGTTGTACATGGGGTACAATTTCTTTTGCGAATGTCTTAGATGTCGCTTCGAAGGGGATGATTCGTCGTCCTGCACGCATTGCGGAGCTAAGGTGTCAGATAAGCAGAAAACTCATTTGGTTAACAATATTGACGAAACCAAAAATGCTTCCTGCGATTCTCAATTGACTAACAATATTGATGAGAAATCGCCGCAGTCCTTTCAAGGTTGCAGCGAGTGTAAACGTGCGTGGTACTGCAGCAAGTCATGTCAAACGAAAAACTGGAAGAAAGGCCATAAACTGGTGTGCAAGATGAAGCATTCATGCACCAGTAGCCCCGTCAATGAAGTTCTCAACGATAGTAAACGCATTGAAATACTTGCAAACGTTATGGCAAGAATGAAGGCAATGGAAACGAATGATTAACGTTTAAAGAGCAGTTTGTAGAGTTACAACGACAGATCCAGAAATATGTTGGGTTTTTGGGCCTCTAAGGGCAAGGATAAGGTTGAAAGGGCATGAGGTGCAATTAAATATATTTTAAATCATTAAATGTACAGTATTATATTATTGCATGTGATATGATATGTAAGAATGGAATAAACAAGTCATGTAGATGAAGAATAAGTACTGTTGTAATTGAACAATGATGTTTGCCAGTCCCTGTATCTGACAAACCATTCGTTTGCTATTATTTATCTTAATTAAACCAAAACTCGACGACTTTATGAATTCAACTACGTATTTCGACCACCAGCCGACTGTCAATCATCAATCTACATTAAATGTGTCGAATTTTTTTTACTGATTATTCTAAATTTTCTTTCTCATATTCTAAAACGAATGCGCATTGTAAGGTAATGTACTATAAAGTTATTCACAAATTATAAAACCACACAGTACCCTACTAGAGATACAATTATAGTTAGTTCTAGTACACCTTGGCTACAAAGGAATCCAATCTAAAAATCAGAAATAAACATGTTGAAAAAATTAACCGTAATGGTGTAGTTTTCTTCAATAATAGGAATCTTAATGATTTCGTTTTGTAGTGAAATATTCGCCGCATCGGTTTAGTTTCGAAATTATTAAAATGACACACAACGTGTGGGTGGATCAACTATTTCCAGTATTAGGCCTAATAGCCCTTTATTTATAGTAAACATGCGATACTATAATACCGTAATGTACACGTTTACAGACGCTGACTAATGTAAAAACTTTTACATACTTGTGTGTAAAGTAGCACTTTACAGTGTTATGATCCGAGTGGCTTTGTTACACGAACGAACGTAAGTGAGTGAGTGAAAATAAAGCCACGAGGATCAGAACACTGTAAAGTACTTTGCAACAAGTATGTATGTAGTTTTATTCCAAAATTGTAACATTACGAAATGATTGTATATATATATATTATAAAGTGATAGAAACTGCACAAATTATATTAGGGGACTAATAATAATTATTGTTTTGTTTACGGATAATAATTTATTAATTTGTTTATATATTAGTTCAATTTATTATTGGTGGATATTATTTTTTAATGAATTGTGTGCAAATATGTAATTAAATGTAATTTTACTACTAAATTTCACTAAACATAAAGTGTTTTGTAAATAATCAGTACAATTAATAGACACACCGTCTTTTTAGTTGCTATTCTATCATAGGCTAAATTAAGAATATTGTGCCGGCTTGTCGACAAAATTGCGCAGCCACAACTCCCTATCCCCATTACTTTCGCGATATAATCCGCATCTTCAAGGCCAGTGTCCATTACGAGGCGTCCCAAGAAAGTCATCAGCTGTCCTCCGAGGCTTACTTTCTCTGAGGCTGACAAAGGACGTTCACAGGCTGGTCCCCACGGCGAAAGCATGTCTTGCCAAGCGTTTGCTTTGGCCAAGCCAAGGCTTTGCTGCTACTCTAAATAATCGGACCTTAAATTTCCGGCGTATTTTATGTGACTTCCAAATCCTGTAAAGCCCAACCCATTCAATGCTGCCCACACATTCATTAGTTATCCTTATTCGAAGGTCGAGTATAATAGTATTAGCTATTACTTACAAGTGATATACCGGTACTGTATTGTACGTTACGTTACGTTTGTAAATATTTTGGGGTGGGTGCGACCAGACGTAATATTCGTTAATCAAAATGATGAAATTTAAGGAAACGTTATGTTTAGGAAACAAGCGTTCTTAACGTTATCTTAAATAAAAAAAACGTTATCGTAACTTTTGTCAACATAACGATAATATTTTGAAACATGGTAATACATTGGACATAAAAAATATATATATACAAGCAGCAGCTAGGTCTAGTGGTGGCATTCATGGGCTTCCAATCAGGAGGCACAGGTTCGATCCCTAGATGGGACAGCACTGTTTGGGCACAGTGCTTTAGAAAATACAAATACAAAATGCAAATACTGCAGCCTAGCCCAACCCTGGCTTTCATCCTTAATTGGACGATAAATGGGAACCAAGGCAACTTGGGAAACAGAGTGAGTTTACTGTGGAAGATCACCCATGGTGGTGAACAGGCATTCCTTTGGGAAACAGAGTGGAGGGGTTTAATGTGGAAGATCACCCATGGTGGTGAACAGGCATTCCTTTATGAAACAGAGTGGAAGGGTTTAATGTGGAAGATCACCCATGGTGGTGAACAGGCATTCCTTTAGGAAACAGGGTGAAAGGGTTTACTGTGGAAGATCACACATGGTGGTGAACAGGCATTTCTTTAGGAAACAGAGTGGAAGGGTTTAATGTGGAAGATCACCCATGGTGGTGAACAGGCATTTCTTTAGGAAACAGAGTGGAAGGGTTTAATGTGGAAGATCACCCATGGTGGTGAACATGCATTCCTTTAGGAAACAGAGTGGAAGGGTTTAATGTGGAAGATCACCCATGGTGGTGAACAGTCATTCCTTTAGGAAACAGGGTGAAAGGGTTTACTGTGGAAGATCACACATGGTGGTGAACAGGCATTCATTTAGGAAACAGAGTAGAAGGGTTTACTGTGGAAGATCACCCATGGTGGTGAACAGGCATTCCTTTAGGAAACAGAGTGGAAGGGTTTACTGTGGAAGATCCCCATGGTGGTGTACAGGCATTCCTTTAGGAGACGGAGTGGAAGAGTTTAATGTGGAAGATCACCCATGGTGGTGAACAGGCATTCCTTTAAGAAACAGAGTGAAAGGGTTTACTGTGGAAGATCACCCATGGTGGTGAACAGGCAGGAAGCAGTGTGGAAGGGTTTACTGTGGAAGATCACCCATGGTGGTGAACAGGCATTCCTTTAAGAAACAGAGTGAAAGGGTTTACTGTGGAAGATCACCCATGGTGGTGAACAGGCATTCCTTTAAGAAACAGAGTGAAAGGGTTTACTGTGGAAGATCACCCATGGTGGTGAACAGGCAGGAAGCAGTGTGGAAGGGTTTACTGTGGAAGATCACCCATGGTGGTGAACAGGCATTCCTTTAGGGAAACAGAGTGAAAGGGTTTACTGTGGAAGATCACCCATGGTGGTGAACACGCATTCGTTTAGGAAACAGTGTGAAAGGGTTTACTGTGGAAGAACACACATGGTGGTGAACAGGCATTCCTTTAGGAAACAGAGTGAAAGGGTTTACTGTGGAAGATCACACATGGTGGTGAACTGGAATTCCTTTAGGAAACAGAGTGGAAGGGTTTACTGTGGAAGATCACCCATGGTGGTGTACAGGCATTCCTTTAGGAAACAGAGTGGAAGGGTTTAATGTGGAAGATCACCCATGGTGGTGAACAGGCATTCCTTTGAGAAACAGAGTGGAAGGGTTTACTGTGGAAGATCACCCATGGTGGTGAACAGGCATTCCTTTAGGAAACAGGGTGAAAGGGTTTACTGTGGAAGATCACACATGGTGGTGAACAGGCATTCCTTTAGGAAACAGAGTGGAAGGGTTTAATGTGGAAGATCACCCATGGTGGTGAACAGGCATTCCTTTAAGAAACAGAGTGAAAGGGTTTACTGTGGAAGATCACACATGGTGGTGAACTGGCATTCCTTTAGGAAACAGAGTGGAAGGGTTTACTGTGGAAGATCACCCATGGTGGTGTACAGGCATTCCTTTAGGAAACAGAGTGGAAGGGTTTAATGTGGAAGATCACCCATGGTGGTGAACAGGCATTCCTTTGAGAAACAGAGTGGAAGGGTTTACTGTGGAAGATCACCCATGGTGGTGAACAGGCATTCCTTTAGGAAACAGGGTGAAAGGGTTTACTGTGGAAGATCACACATGGTGGTGAACAGGCATTCCTTTAGGAAACAGAGTGGAAGGGTTTAATGTGGAAGATCACCCATGGTGGTGAACAGGCATTCCTTTAAGAAACAGAGTGAAAGGGTTTACTGTGGAAGATCACCCATGGTGGTGAACAGGCATTCCTTGAGGAAGCAGTGTGGAAGGGTTTACTGTGGAAGATCACCCATGGTGGTGAACAGTCATTCCTTTAGGGAAACAGAGTGAAAGGGTTTACTGTGGAAGATCACCCATGGTGGTGAACAGGCATTCCTTTAGGGAAACAGAGTGAAAGGGTTTACTGTGGAAGATCACCCATGGTGGTGAACAGGCATTCCTTTAGGTAACAGAGTGGAAGGGTTTACTGTGGAAGATCACCCATGGTGGTGAACAGGCATTCCTTTAGGAAACAGTGTGAAAGGGTCTAATGTGGAAGATCACCCATGGTGGTGAACAGGCATTCCTTTAGGGAAACAGAGTGAAAGGGTTTACTGGGGAAGATCACACATGGTGGTGAACAGGCATTCATTTAGGAAACAGAGTGGAAGGGTTTAATGAGGAAGATCACCCATGGTGGTGAACAGGCATTCCTTTGAGAAACAGAGTGGAAGGGTTTACTGTGGAAGATCACCCATGGTGGTGAACAGGCATTCCTTTAGGAAACAGGGTGAAAGGGTTTACTGTGGAAGATCACACATGGTGGTGAACAGGCATTCCTTTAGGAAACAGAGTGGAAGGGTTTAATGTGGAAGATCACCCATGGTGGTGAACAGGCATTCCTTTAGGAAACAGAGTGGAAGGGTTTAATGTGGAAGATCACCCATGGTGGTGAACAGGCATTCCTTTAGGAAACAGAGTGGAAGGGTTTAATGTGGAAGATCGCCCATGGTGGTGAACAGGCATTCCTTTAGGAAACAGGGTGAAAGGGTTTACTGTGGAAGATCACACATGGTGGTGAACAGGCATTCCTTTAGGAAACAGAGTGGAAGGGTTTAATGTGGAAGATCACCCATGGTGGTGAACAGGCATTCCTTTAGGAAACAGGGTGAAAGGGTTTACTGTGGAAGATCACACATGGTGGTGAACAGGCATTCCTTTAGGAAACAGAGTGGAAAGGGTTTACTGTGGAAGATCACCCATGGTGGTGAACAGGGATTCCTTTAGGAAACAGTGGAAGGGTTTACTGTGGAAGATCTCCCATGGTGGAGAACAGGCATTCCTTTAGGAAACAGAGAGGAAGGGTTTACTGTGGAAGATCACCCATGGTGGTGAACAGGCATTCCTTTAGGAAACAGGGTGAAAGGGTTTACTGTGGAAGATCACCCATGGTGGTGAACAGGCATTCCTTTGGGAAACAGAATGGAAGGGTTTACTGTGGAAGATCACCCAGGCTTTCCTTTAGGAAACAGTGTGAAAGGGTTTACTGTGGAATATCACCCATGGTGGTGAACAGGAATTCCTTTGGTAAACAGAGTGAAAGGGTTTACTGTGGAAGATCACCCATGGTGGTGAACAGGCATTCCTTTAGGAAACAGAGTGAAAGGATTTACTGTGGAAGATCACCCATGGTGGTGAACAGGCATTCCTTTAGGAAACAGGGTGAAAGGGTTTACTGTGGAAGATCACCCATGGTGGTGAACAGGCATTCCTTTGGGAAACAGAATGGAAGGGTTTACTGTGGAAGATCACTCAGGCTTTCCTTTAGGAAACAGTGTGAAAGGGTTTACTGTGGAATATCACCCATGGTGGTGAACAGGAATTCCTTTGGTAAACAGAGTGAAAGGGTTTACTGTGGAAGATCACCCATGGTGGTGAACAGGCATTCCTTTAGGAAACAGAGTGAAAGGATTTACTGTGGAAGATCACCCATGGTGGTGAACAGGCATTCCTTTAGGAAACAGAGTGGAGGGTTTTACTGTGGAAGATCACCCATGGTGGTGAACAGGCATTCCTTTAGGAAACAGAGTGGAGGGTTTTACTGTGGAAGATCACCCATGGTGGTGAACAGGCATTCCTTGGCTTAACGAGCCTAAAAGATTCTCCCATTCATAAAATATTACATATATTTATTTAAATTTATATATAGATTTATTTACCTTTGAAATTCAGTGAATTATCTACGGAAGTTAACCTTTCTCGGGTGGATTGAGCAATCTCCTGAATTCGTTCCCTAAGATTTCTTGAAGAAACAAGTTGAGAACTTCTTTCTCTTATCTGAGAGCTGAGAAGAGCGGAAAGAACTTCAACCTGAAAATATAAATAAAAACAATATTAAATGTATTGGAACGCATTTGATTTTTCGATAAAACAGTCAAGCAAAGAAGATGTTATTATAGTCGGAAGATTTTGCACTTTATCATACATGGAATATAAAGTATAATAAAATGTAATAATATTGGTTCTAAATTTTAAAAATGTAATTTCCAAGAGTCTCTTGTACTACGGCATGTAATACATACTATTATATTTTTTAGTTGAATGAAAGCAATACAATTATTATACTAACATCGTGAAGAACTTTAGCAGTGTCCACTGGTAAGGTTGTGCATTTTAAGGCGTAGCGTTGATGTTGGTCTCGTAAAGCTTTGTTAAGTAGCACAAGTCGTTGTTGAAGATCACGCTTCATGGTCTGGAAAAAGGAAAATTGTTGTTACTAACTGTTGTATATGAATAATTTATTATTTATATATGTTTTTCATCAAAAATGGACACCATCTGGAAAACAGATCTCTCCATCCAGACACCTGAAGACTAAGTTCTTTCGAGCCACAGTGGAAAGTGTATTTTTATATGGGGGTGAGATCTGGACACTGACTAAATCACTTGAACAACGAATTGATGGTTGCATTGATGGTAAACATCAGCTGGAGACAACACATGACAAACGCCGAGCTCCATGGTACTACTACTACTAGGACTACTAGTACTAGGATCGGCATGCTGCATTGCTTCTGCATTTTTAAGAATGCTGTGCCGGCTTGTCGACAAAATTGCGCCGCCACATCTCCTTATCACTTGACGACATTTGCTAGATCATCCGCATCTTTAAGGCCAGTGTCCTTTAAGATGCGTCTCAAGAAAGTCATGGGCTGTCCACCATGCTTATTCACTCCATGAGGCTGCCAAAGTACAAGATTATGCACTGGCTGGTCCTCACGGCGAAAGCAATGTCCTGCAAAGCGGAGGCGATGGTACTATACCACCTGTATCTAGATCGACCACCCTCCGTGAACGCAGATTAAGATTCAGTGGGCACTGCTGGCGAAGTAAAGACGAGGTCATACCAGATCTACTTCTCTGGCAATCAACTCATGGAAAGCGTAGTCGTGGACGACCGGCTATAACATATATAGATCAACTTGAAAGGGATACGGAACTTGGGAGAAACGAAATTGCGACAACTATGGAGAATCGGGAAGCCTGGAAGGATGTCCGAGTTCGCTCGACCCAGTAGTAGTGTAGTAGTAGATATTTTAAGCAAACGTAAACTTAACAAGTTAAATATAGTATCCATGGCGGCATCTTGTTGAAACCAACGTTTCACTACAGTGAATTAATAAGTAGCTGAATTATTTTGCCGCTTTGCAACTTTACTCTACTCGAATATTTTCGTATTAACACACATATTTATCAATTATGGCAGATATAATAATATTAATAAATTAAATAATAAATATTAATAAATACGAACTTTATTTTGAGCTATGCTGGCCTCTAACTCTGCCGGCGTCTCACCCAACTCGCTTGTTTTCTTTAGAACTCGTTGAGTTTCGGTGAGCCAATCGAGCGTCTCGTCTATATCGATCTGGAAAATCTCCCGGTTTTCCATTTCATCTCGAAGCGACTTTAACCGATTTCGTAAGTTCAATTGTAGACTAAATGGATGCAAATAGGTACCGCTAATAAAATCTAATAACATATTAGATTGCATTTTTGTTAAAGAGCATTCGTATAGGAATTTCCAAAATTTAGGATAATTTCTTTCTCAAAAACTCATGAAGTCCCATAATGTTTACTGTAGCGTATAGATTACCCTTTGTGCCGAGAGTTTAACTGGTTGACTTCATCTTGCAGACTGGTATCGCTTGGGTTCTTCACCTGTTCCCAAATCTCTTCAACGAGTTGTTTAACCATAGCAATCTTAGGTACAACTACTTCTAAAGACGTTTCCAAATCCTAAAAGATTATAATTATATAAAATATAATTATTTAATTAATTATAATATTTAAAAATAATTTTCAATATTATTTAACTATTTTTTTTAATTACTATTAATTGCGAACGGTTTAATATATCATTTTGTTGATTTTAGTCGTTGAAAATTAATTATTAATGGTAAGTAATAAGTAAAAGTGAAGTTAAACCCACCTGAACTTCTAGTATTTCGCTATGGATCGCTGTATTATCTCGTAACTTCTCTACAGGGTCAGACGATATTTTCTCTTCAATTTCATCCATAAAGTTGTTAGCGCCCTAAAATAAAATAAGTCATATTCATTACGACATTAGTTTTGACTTCATCAATCAGTTAGTGACAATTACTTCGATTCAATAGTGTCATATTTTTAATGTTTGCCTACGTTTTCAAGTGTATCACAAAATGAGTTACACTATTATGAATAACGATTCACACATCGAAGCAGTTTCAACAGCCATGTCAACGTTATTCATAAAGCTATTGAGAAGTTCCATTGTATTAATTGTGGTAAAGTATTAAGCTGGAAAAGCAACCTAAAAGAATACGTCGACTACGTACGTACTTACGTACTACGACTCAACAAGTAAGATGTTGAAATCTAGCCAAGTACTACTTAGACGTTACTGATGACTTAGGAATACTTTTGGAATTTCTAGATGGTGTGGAACGGTTCCTCTGCTCGTTGGAGAAGGAGGCTGCTTCAAGTGTAGTTAGGTCTTTTTGTTAACCCAAGAAGACCAAAAGTTCGACAGTCCATTGTCGACAAGCCGGAAGAGCATAATTAATACAACGGCAATGCAGCATGCCGATTATTGATATAAAGGAAATAAATTGTCATCGATGTAACGGTTGGACCACTTTTTTTCGGGATCTCTCTCTACTAATAATATAAGTAATATAACCCTGCTATAATATTTATCAAACATCAACATAAGAAAATATATCCGGTATTATTTACTTGCCTGTAACGCGGCGGAATATTTGTCCCATATATTTACGCAAGCAGTGAGCCATAATGTTCTCTGTCGAGACCTGCGGGATAACTCCTTCAACCGACTACCAGACAGGGCAGCCTTCTGTTGAGCCGACGGGTTGTCTGGCATCTCTTTAGCCATGGAGACTAGGTGGTCTATAGACACCTGAATATCCTCCAAATCCTTATGAAGTCTCTACAAAACAATAATAACTTATGAATAACTTAACTTAATTTCTATAGCAAAGCAATGTGAAGAAATTAAAATGATATGAATTGTAATAGTAAATAACTTATAAGTAAAGTTGTATTTAATATTTTATAAAAAAACTCTTTTATCGGCATTTAAAATTGCACCACTCCACTAGTATCTGTAAGTTTATTACTTTAGTACTGCAGTGTAATTAATTATGGTAACTTTTATCACAAAAATATATAATCCTTTGTCAGGATTTAAAGAAGTTCTACAATCCAAAAATTAACCAAAAGAACATGAATTGTAAGATTTTCTTACTGTGGCGCCATCTAGTTTCTCTTTAGCATCATTGGTACATTCCTGTTGGTTATCAGTTCCGGATTCTCTCTCTAGGAGCAACTCTGCGTTGTTCAGCTGATTATTAACGTCTTGTAAGGTTTCTTCGAACCTAAATAAAGAAAAAGAGACGATAATAATGACATTACAATATCGCCAGAAACTTCAAGAAGGCTTATCGTACGCAAAATATATGTTCTAGAATTCAACCTTTGACGAATTCCTTTAGTTCCCGCCAGATCGCGTAGTTTCTCTCGGCAGAGTTGTTGAAGCTTTGTTTCGGCAGCTCGAAGTTCTGAAACATTGGCTTCAAACTCGTGAGGTAGAGCCACGTTAACCGAGGAATACCTCTGGTTCTCCGATGTTATGTGTTTGTTTATCGATTGCATTTGAGAAACTAAATCCTTCTGAATGTCCTGAAACAGTCAATTTAAAGCATCTGCAGTGTCTTTCAGGTGTATGATAGGGAGGAGTTATTAATGCCAGTACCAGTCCAAATTCATCATATATTTCGATCAATTCGAAATTACTACACGTCTAAATTATTTCCAATACACATTTCAAAAATTTAATTATTTTTAATTTTTAATCGAATTTAATTATTTACAATAATAAACATTTAAAAATGTTGTGACTTAGTTTAATAAATCTTTTACCTTAATTTCCATAATTTTATCCTCAACATCAGCCACACTATCTCCAGTGCTGCTCTCTTTACTCAACCTATCAGCTGTGTCGTCCAACCATTTTCTCACATCCGAAACCTTTCTGTCCGATGATTCCCGCTTTCTAAATTCCTCTTCGGTTGAACGAAGTTGAAATGAAACTTTGTCGATAAGATCGGCATATCTTGAGAATGAAAAAAAATTACATGTTTGCAAAATGTTGGAAACAAAGCTGGTAGTTCTGGACAAAATTATACATAACTTAGACGTCCAAAACCAAATTCAATACATTTTAAGGCCTTTTGCGTCGATTTTCCCGCCTTTTGCGTCGATTTTCCCGCCTTTTGCGTCGATTTTCCCGCCTTTTGCGTCGATTTTCCCCTGGAGAGGGTTGAATTTTGACTGAGTCGAGTCGAAAGTCCCCCCTATCTGATTCACGAATATACCTCGCATTTTACATTAACATAAGCGGCACTGCGTAATGGTTATGATTTTAAACCCTGATCGCTTGAAACACAAAATATTTCCAGTATTTTTTGCTTAATCTCGAATACCAACCTCGTGTTCAAAGCTTTGCAGTTCTTAGTAACATCTCTTGTCCCTTCGTGGTCCCCTAGTTTATAGACAAGGGCCTGTTGAGCCTCGGCCAATCGAGTCATCTCATCTTGAAATCCGTCGAGCTCTGATAATAGATTCTTCATCTGAGGGGAATTGATGGAGTCAAGAAATACAAATAGTATAAATTACAGCTGGAAAGGAGCAGATTACAGTGACACATAATTCTAACCAAAACAATAAATGAAAATCAATAGAACATGTTATAGTCATAATTTTGAGAGTAATCAGCTTTTTTTGCGTCAATTTTCCACTGGAGAGAGATTAATTGTCTCTCTCCACAAGAGTAGTTGATCTGGCCGACATATATGTGTACGCGGTCTCAACGGAAGGGTCGCGAGAACACCGCGATTCGTTATTCGGTAGCCGAGGTCGCTGATCAATTAATTTGAGTTTTTAATAAATATATTGATTACAATGAATTACAGATAACTGGACTTCCGTTACCTTTGATAAATGATTTATTATGTCGCGTTTCGTGTAGGTTTCTACAGCCACCGTGGGTATCTTCGACTGAATGTCGTCCAAGAACTCTTGGCATCTCTCATACTGCTCGTTGTAAGTCTTCCAAATATCAACACAGTCTTTGAGAATTTCTGTTTTAAATCTCGACTAAAAATACAATCAACGGTTTGGTTAGCTACATAAATCCTCTGATAAAACAATTTGTTTAGTACTGAATCAATGAACATTGGTACATTCAATATTATGTTTAATACATTGTAGATAACATATTTTTGCGATCTAAAAAGTATAATAGACAGTCTTCAAGTCTGTCTGTTTAAATGTAGGTCTTTTGTCTCCCTGTGTGGTCGGTCGGTCGGTCGGTCGGTCGGTCGGTCGGTCGGTCGGTCGGTCGGTCGGTCGGTCGGTCGGTCGGTCGGTCGGTCGGTCGGTCGGTCGGTCGGTCGGTCGGTCGGTCGGTCGGTCGGTCGGTCGGTCGGTCGGTCGGTCGGTCGGTCGGTCGGTCGGTCGGTCGGTCGGTCGGTCGGTCGGTCGGTCGGTCGGTCGGTCGGTCGGTCGGTCGGTCGGTCGGTCGGTCGGTCGGTCGGTCGGTCGGTCGGTCGGTCGGTCGGTCGGTCGGTCGGTCGGTCGGTCGGTCGGTCGGTCGGTCGGTCGGTCGGTCGGTCGGTCGGTCGGTCGGTCGGTCGGTCGGTCGGTCGGTCGGTCGGTCGGTCGGTCGGTCGGTCGGTCGGTCGGTCGGTCGGTCGGTCGGTCGGTCGGTCGGTCGGTCGGTCGGTCGGTCGGTCGGTCGGTCGGTCGGTCGGTCGGTCGGTCGGTCGGTCGGTCGGTCGGTCGGTCGGTCGGTCGGTCGGTCGGTCGGTCGGTCGGTCGGTCGGTCGGTCGGTCGGTCGGTCGGTCGGTCGGTCGGTCGGTCGGTCGGTCGGTCGGTCGGTCGGTCGGTCGGTCGGTCGGTCGGTCGGTCGGTCTAACCTTGCTGACTAGCTCACTCCATTTTTCCTGCATTTTCTCAACTTCCTCTAATAGACGACCCCTACCGGAGTCTTCAGGAACACTCATTGCCAACTGATGCAACCGCCTCAGCGATGCCTCACACTCCTCTAGATGGCGCTCTGTTTCCCCGTGTTTTGCCAACTTCGATTCGGCGTCAAATAGCGACGACTGTATGAGATCCTTGTCAAGGTCACTGACCTCAGGAAGTACTTCTGTAAAACAGAGTAGAAATTAATTACAAACAATAGTAAAAGTAAATAGTTACTATAGTATTTATTTTTATTTGAACATGAGTTCGCGGTCACAGCAAAATATCATTCGAAGCAAAATAAATGTTAAATTAGGTAGATAGACTGGATTCGAACCTGAACCTTAACATCTATATGCTACCCCAAAACAGCGGTAACCGGGGTCATAAGTTGATCTTCAAGTCATATTCAATCAGTAGATTAACAACAATAATAAATTAGTATTTACATGCCCTTTACCTCTGAAAAGCAACTGTAACTTGTTCATCTCTTCCTTATAATGATTCTGTTTGGATTTGGTGTCTCCCAATCTGGTTGCTCTCTGCGTCAGCAGCGTCATCAAAGTCGCAGCCGCCATCTTAACATCCGATAATCTCTGTGTGGCGTCTGAGGGAGTTATATGACCCTGTAACAAAATTATTGTTGACACATAATATGCAGTAAGTCTAAATGGCTGTTTCTCCTCTCTATGTAACAGCAAAGAATCTTAAAATTCTAACATTGCTATCGAACTAAATCATAACAATAAGACTTCCTAAATGCCCTTTACTACACAATGGTACTAACTTTAATATCGTACTTCGAGTGCAGTTGCTTAGCAATGTCATTGACGGCCGCATTCTGGGTCTCTAAATCGATTAGCCAGACTTTATTTCTTACCAACTGTTGATCCACATCCATGGCAGCTGCCTCCCGCCGAACTTGGTAATCTGGGGAGAATCCAATTGTAATGGTGTAACAATAATTAAATAAAATAAAATAGACTTATGACTCAGGATTTATAACGGCCGATCTTTCACCTAACAAACTTCCAGTGAAGTTACGATTCCAAATAAACTGTAATTTAATACAGAGATCGGCTTTCTATATACAGTATCATCTAACTCACCAGCATTTTTAATCCAAGAAGCGATTTTATTAATGGCATCCAGTACAGTTGTTCGATCTTTCGCCTCCGCCTTCAATTCTCTACCTCTTCTATCAGCCATGCCTCGCAAAGCCTTCACGCGATCAGTAACGTCTTCAATGTCTCGATTAATGACGTCACTAGGTCCTACCTGGGATACCAATTCGTTTGCTGCGTGTTTAGCTTCCTTTAGCTTGTCCTCGGCTCTGTCGATATCCACTAAGAAATCTTTCAGTTTCCCCGATTGTGATAAAATTTCGTCTGAAAACAGTAACATTTGATATAAGATAAGGCATTTCATTCCCCGAATTAGAAACAACCAGATTTATGTGAGGCCATGTTGATTTGGCCACATGTTACAGACATAATTATAGTTTTTATTACCCTAACAACAATAGGTGCTACTGGAATTTTAGGTCATTAAAAAGTATTATTTTGCGGCGGCATGTTATCTATCATCAGAGGTAAGAACAGAACACAAAATATCCGCTGACGATAGAGGGGTTCAGTGATTTATGTTATTCTGCCGAGTGATTTAGCCATTAATGAGTATTGATGATAAAAAGTCTGGGATTGAGCTCGTTTGCGAACGAAACGCACGAGTGTGATGCGCACTGATTGTTTGGTTGATACTACCTACAGTACCGCCGGGGTGCCAGGAAATGATCACTATAACAAGAAACATAGTTAGAACATCATCGACCCTACTTGTGAAGGATTATAACGTTATTTTAATTAGGCCTATAGGCTAGGGGCAACCGGATGGATAGGTCTAATATTGTGTCTAGAAGTCAATAAGGGGGGCATTAACAGCTCCTTATATTCGACAGTTTAAGGATACGAGAATATATAATCTTTATTGTAGTTGTGTAAAAATGGTAACATTATGAAACGACTGGTAATAAAAAACCGAATTCATTTCCAATTTAATCTCTCTAAGTTACCTGTAGTAATCTAAGTTGAATGAGCATAAAAAGTAATTTGAAGAACGTATGAAAAGGTAGAGAAACGTTATTCCACTTTAAGAGTTTAAATGGTTACTGTAACGCCAATCCTAATCCTTAAGTCATATGCTCTAAATTAGGCCGAAGTAGATTTGCTACATTATGTCAAAATATTATGGCTCCGGTGACAACGATGTAACGCTGAAAAGTACATTTTTGCTGAGTTGCGTCATACAGATAGTCCAATGAACGAAGCGATTTTCAATAGTTTCAGCTCTCAGCAAATACCTTTCTCATTGTTTGAGTTCAAATCCGGAATCCGTTATTGGCGATGCATTGAATTCAATTCGCCAGAAAATTCGCATAGAAAAGGCTGAATCGGGGCGATCGAAATAAGTAACATATTTACAGATAAACCCTGACCTTCAACGCCCAAAAGCTTATAATAGAAAATACAGCCAGACAGATACCCACGCGCACAACCTCACATCGTAGCGAACGTATGCTTATGTGGGGGCGGTATGTACATCACTTTATGTTACAAGGCGACGTGTTTAATTAACAACATTAGACTAGAGCTGAAATCTTGGGGCAAAGTCCTCATTACGTATCATCATAAAGCTGCTTAATGAAAGAACCAGGTAGCCCAATACGTTCAACAACAAACTTTTTTTGAACGCACGTAAAATACAAAAAGTAAATAGACTCTGGATGTTTAAAGTTTAAATGAATTACCATAAATTTATTTGTATTATTTATGTCCCAGTAAATCTGACTTACTTATTTACAACCATGGATACAATCTATTAATAGTTTTTATAGTGCCACATTGTAACTCATCTATCTAATTTCATTTTGAAACCCGCAAGTTAACTTAGTTTACATCCATGTTTATCCGTCAGCACCATCACATCACCTACTACTACACGACTATTACAATAGGCAAGCTGCATTGGAACTGCACATTGAGATGCCATGCTGGCTTAAAAAAATACTTTTGCTACTCCCATGCAATCCACAATTGGCATGCTCCAATGTAGCGTGCATTAAGAATGTTGTGCCGGCTTGTAAACCACATTGCACCGCCACAACTCCCTATCACCCATGACATTTACTAGATCATCCGCATCTTCAAGGCCAGTGTCCTTTAAGATGCGTCTCAAGAAAGTCATGGGCTGTCCACCATGCTTATTCACTCCATGAGGCTGCCAAAGTACAAGATTATGCACTGGCTAGTCCTCATGGCGAAAGCAATGTCCTGCAAAGCGGAGGCGATTTTGTTCTAGTGTCAAGCTTGGGGGAATCAATGAGACACCTCCAATGTTATATAGTGTCTGGTTGGAGATGTGTGCATTGTACTTGACACAATGAACCTGGCGTAGCATTCTTGTGAATGTGCCATCCAGAGATTTGGTGTCCTCAGCAGTTAGAGCCCAGCATGGACTCCCGTAGAGGAGTATTGGAACGACTGCTGCTCTAAATAATCTGACCTGAAAACACGGCGATGGATAAAAGTAAATAAATAAACAGATAATAAAATGAATAAATAAAGTATCTTTATATTTTAATAGAATAGAATATAAAATCTCTTTTTAAAGTTACAGTAACTAATAATCGTAGTCACACCAACCTGATGATAGATTCTCCACGGGTTTCGTTTTAACGTTCTCTTCCAACTGATGTACCGCGGTCCTTGCAGACTGGATGGCGTTGCCGTAGGCTTCCCTCAACCCCAGAAGTGTCTGCAACTCGGACTCAGATCGAACCGCGTCGGACATTAGCGCCTCCCAGCGGTTGTTTAGCTTATTGCATAAATCCAGCATATTTGGATCTCCCAAACTCACGGCCAACTCCTGCAACGTTTGCAGCTCCGCTTCTTTCGCCGCTAACGCGCTCGCGATGTCCTGATTCAAACTCAACGCCTTACGAATGGCCGTGGGATCTGAGGTGTCCGACCGTAGCAGCTGTAATTTATCCGACGTGTCATCCAAATATCGGGTGATATTCCCTAAAGTTCCTTCGAATTTACTTTTCAAACTTTTCTTAGAATTTAATTCTGATTCGCGATCCTTCAGTAGCAGAATAATTCGCGCTTCCAGCGACTTGAGTTGACTTAGTTTTTGGGATATGTTGCTTGGCAACGCGGAATTTTTCCCTAGGTAACGCTGTTTCTCTGAATCAGCGAGAGAATGCGTTGGTTTCAGTTTGGTAGTGACGTCATTGCGTATCTGAGATATCAGTTTTAATTGTCGGTCTGTGTTGTGGGACATTGCCGAGTACTGATTGGTTAATTCCCCCTCGACTGTGTGCAACCATTGGATAGACTTGCCAATTTGATCGGATAAAATTTGTCTCCTATTTATTTCATCGTTAAGAGAATTTAATCTAAGAAATAAAACACAGTGGAACAATACCATTTGGTAACAAAAATTGGTAACTCGAATATAATATAGAAGTTATAGGCGAGACAAATAAAAGCAAAATAAAAATATTTCAATATTTTTAATACTAAGACAGATTAAAACAAATATTTTATAGACACATACAGACAGACATGTAATATAGAAAAATATAATAAATTATTATAATTAAAATTAAAAGTCTCCCAGATAGAACTGAAGTTGGAACGCCAATAACGCAATAATGTTACTACAAACTAATAGTTTCATTTATAGCTACTATTTTATGTGGCACGGAAAAGTATCTACCATGTAGTTGTTAGCTACATTTGCCTTATTGGATAATTAGATATATTGAACTTTTTCATAATTAGTAACTATAATAAATAAGTAACAGACGCAAATCCAATCTCGACGAATTAATATCTCGCCGTAATTTTAAATTATCAAATAAAGGAAAGGAGCAGGTTGCAGTGGCACGTTATTCTAACCAAAGCAATAAACTAAGTCAATAAAACAGGTTTCAGAATTATTTTTGGGAGTAATCAGCTGTTATTTGTGTCGATTTTCCTCTGAATGAATGACGTCGAAAGTCCCCCCCCCCCCCCCCCCCCCTATAGGCTGTAACTGCAAATTTGTACTTTTCAGAGTTTCATTCAAGGATATTCAACATCAAGGATAGTAAACACTAGCCAATATGATAACATTTGTCCTATTGGCTACCAAAATAAACCGACCAATAACAAAAAGTAGCTACCAACTAGTTGGTCGGTAGTTTTTTCCTAATGATTAAATAGATGGTAGGACTTTCTCGTATCTCATAAAAAAAGTTGTAAAAAACATTATATCTTCCAACACATATCGTCGGATTACATCATAAACTAACCGGTGGTCTGTTTTCTCCTTGAGTTTCCTCTGCTGTTCCGTCAGCCGTTCCTCGCTCTTCTTCGTCTTTACGAGGTACTCTGTATCCCCAACCCGTTGCACCAGGTCCGTTACCGCCTTGCCGAGATTCCCAAGCTTCTGTTCAGCGTGATCCAGTTCCTCGTAGAGCCCCTTCACGTTGGCGAGTTCGAGGTTAAGTTCCCCGCCTCCGTAGCTCTCGACCGCCGTCCGACTAATCCGCTGCTCGACTCCCTCGATAATAGCGGACACCGAACGCGACGCCGATTGGTGCTGTTGCCACAGCGACAAACATTCCTCCAGGTTCCCCAAGCGATCATCCAACTTCGCTTTCAGCTTCTCCCACCTCAATCGAATAGATTCGTATTGAGTGAACTCGAGTTCGCTACCGATTTCGTTGGCTAGTTCGCCTAGACCCTCCAACGTGTCGTCGTAGGAGAGTAACTCCGAGGTGTGCTGCTGATGTCGGGACACCATGGAATACGCATCGTCGATCCCGGCCTGCTGGTAATCCTTCTCCCTTTCGCTGTTAATCTCAGATTTAGTTTTATCGATGGCTTTGTTGATCTTTTCCAAGGCGTCGTGGAATCTCTGACGCAGATCTTTCGCTTGGTTCGCGTTCGACTCGAGTTCTCGGAGTCGGATCTCTATGCTCGTTTCCGCGGCTCTCAACTCCGCCATCTTGGCGGCGACGAATGTCGGCAAACTGCAACCCTTCGCCATGTACCTCCGCTGCTCGGCGTCGACGTAACTCTGTAGTTTACTCATCCTTCCTGAGAGTTCCGAGCGGATTTCATTATTCCTTGCGGCGAATGCATCCGGCTTTAACGTTTCATCAATGCTATCCACCTCAACGCTAATAACATCTAGGAAGTTCTTGGTATTCGCGAGTTCTCTCTGTAGATTCTCTCTAGCCGAGAGTTCGGCCGATAAAGATGAATGTCTCATAGCCAGGGACTGAGTTACCTTAGTGTATCTCTCTTCCAGTGTATCTATCTGGTGTTTTACTTGGAGTATCCCCGAGTTACTCCCAATCTTAGAGGATAGACTCTCGTAAGCGGCGTGAGAGTGGCCGATGTAAGTAGCCCCGGTGTCCCCCTCAGTGCAGAGCGCCCTCGTGTGGCTAACCTCCGCAGCTATCTCCTTAGTTCCACAGGCCTCCGCTGGGCTGTGCACAAGCCGCTGCTCGAGGTTAGAAACAAAAGTTGTTGCTGATTGGAGAGCTAAAGACATTTGTTGCCATAGTGATAGGCAATCGGAGAACCACTGCTGTCTGTCGCCGGCTTTGGATTCCAACCTCCTCCACCGGTCGTGCAACATCGCTATCTCGTTGGCATCCAACGACTCTTCCCCATCTTCCTCGTCGCAATCGCCGTACCTCGCCGCTAGAATCTCGATATCTCCTTCGATGTTCGCGAATTCGCCCATCACCGTCGCGTATTGACCCAACTGGGCCTCGGACTCCCCCAAACTCGTCTGGGACGCGGCGAACCCAGCCGTCGACGAATCCATAGCGGCTTCGAACTCGCGCAACTTCGCGTCGATCGCCCGAACGGATTCCTCGTAGTTCTGCTTCTCGGATTTGAGCGCGAGCAACGCGTTCTCCCGATCTCGCAACTCGCCGGATAGAACCGCCTCCAACCCGCGAATCTCCGCTAGTTTGTGCACAATCTCGGCGCAGGGGGGCGTCGCGGTCGTGTATCGCTGCATGTGGAACGCGGACATCTGCTTCACGTTGCGCGAGTTGTGAAGCAGCGCGGTCTTCGTGTCCTGAATGTGTTTAATGGCGTCGGCGATTTGGTTCACAGATACCGATGACGGTACTCTTGTAGATGTTTGCACTCTCGCTTCATTCAACCAGCCAACGTGTTCCCGTAGTTGCACTAAAACCGATTCTCTGTCTTCCGTTTCTTTAAGCAACGCTTTAAGCCGCCCGCCGATCCTCGCCTGCAACCCGTTGTACTTCTCCTTAACTTCTTTCAGTTCTGAACGGACCTTACCGGTAGCCTCAGAGTAGCCTAGATGCTTCATAAGTTCAGCGCCGGTGTCCATGCATTGCGATATACTAATGGTATTTAGCGACATCTGCGTATCTCGCGTTTTCGACACGCTCAATGCCAACTCCTCTGTTGAATAAATTTCTGCAGACAGACGGGGTGTTTTCTGGGAGAGGTTGTTGAGTTGCGAGTTGAGAGATTCCAATTCCTGTTGGTAACATTGCCACAAGTTCACCATCTAAAATGAAAATAATTAATTAAATATATATTTTTGTTAACCCCCCTATCTGCGTGAAATTAATTGTTTCAGTTTTTGAGGTAGGCCTATTTCATGACAAGGTTGTTATTTAAGTAAACTTAGTACTTGTAGTACTCCACGCAGTAGTATGAAATGATTATAAAATGAAAGTTAATCAAATAATTAAAGTAAATATGGCGCGAGATTTTACAATTTAATCTAAATAAAATTTTTCATAAGAAACTGACTGTAGGATAAGACATAAAATAATATATTGTTTTTTACTTTCGGATTAACTTTATCATTCATGATAAATGAAAAAATTAAAAACGCATAAATGAGAATTTATAGTTTTTAGTATTAAGTCAGAATCAGAAGCAAGCAAGCAAAGCAAACAGTCGGCCGAGGCCGGAGGCAACCCGAAGGCTCCTCTTTCGATAGCTGCTACCCGAGGGTAGGGGTGGGCGCTACTCCTATCTGCTACCCGATGGTAGCGGTGGGCGCTACTCCTATCTGCTACCCGAAGGTAAGGGTGGGTGCTACCCGAAGATATGGGTGGGCGCTACTCCTATCTACTACCCGAAGGTAGGGGTGGGCACTACTCCTATCTGCTACCCGATGGTAGCGGTGGGCGCTACTCCTATCTGCTACCCGATGGTAGCGGTGGGCGCTACTCCTATCTGCTACCCAAAGGTAGTGGTGGGCGCTACTCCTATCTGCTACCCGAAGGTAGGGGTGGGCGCTACTCATATCTGCTACAAGAAGGTTGGGGTGGGCGCTACTCCTCTCTGCTACCCGAAGGTAGGGGTGGGCGCTACTCCTATCTGCTACAAGAAGGTTGGGGTGGGCGCTACTCCTCTCTGCTACCCGGAGGTTGGGGTGGGCGCTACTCCTATCTACTACCCGAAGGTAGGGGTGGGCACTACTCCTATCTGCTACCCGATGGTAGCGGTGGGCGCTACTCCTATCTGCTACCCGATGGTAGCGGTGGGCGCTACTCCTATCTGCTACCCAAAGGTAGTGGTGGGCGCTACTCCTATCTGCTACCCGAAGGTAGGGGTGGGCGCTACTCATATCTGCTACAAGAAGGTTGGGGTGGGCGCTACTCCTCTCTGCTACCCGAAGGTAGGGGTGGGCGCTACTCCTATCTGCTACAAGAAGGTTAGGGTGGGCGCTACTCCTCTCTGCTACCCGGAGGTTGGGGTGGGCGCTACTCCTATCTACTACCTGAAGGTAGGGATGGGCGCTACTCCTATCTGCTACCCGAAGGTAGGGGTGGGCGCTACTCCTATCTGCTACCCGAAGGTAGGGGTGGGCGCTACTCCTATCTGCTACCCGAAGGTAGGGGTGGGCGCTACTCCTATCCGCTACCCGATGGTAGGGGTGGGCGTTACTCCTATCTGCTACACGAAGGTAGGGGTGGGCGCTACTCCTATCTGCTACACGAAGGTAGGGGTGGGCGCTACTCCTATCTGCTACCCTAAGGTAGGGGTGGGCGCTACTCCTATCTGCTACCCGAAGGTAGGGGTGGACGCTACTCCTATCTGCTACCCGAAGGTAGGGGTGGACGCTACTCCTATCTGCTACCCTAAGGTAGGGGTGGGCGCTACTCCTATCTTCTACCCGAGGGTAGGGGTGGGCGCTACTCCTATCTGCTACACGAAGGTAGGGGTGGGCGCTACTCCTATCCGCTACCCGATGGTAGGGGTGGGCGTTACTCCTATCTGCTACACGAAGGTAGGGGTGGGCGCTACTCCTATCTGCTACACGAAGGTAGGGGTGGGCGCTACTCCTATCTGCTACCCGAAGGTAGGGGTGGGCGCTACTCCTATCTGCTACCCGAAGGTAGGGGTGGGCGCTACTCCTATCCGCTACCCGATGGTAGGGGTGGGCGTTACTCCTATCTGCTACACGAAGGTAGGGGTGGGCGCTACTCCTATCTGCTACACGAAGGTAGGGGTGGGCGATACTCCTATCTGCTACCCTAAGGTAGGGGTGGGCGCTACTCCTATCTGCTACCCGAAGGTAGGGGTGGACGCTACTCCTATCTGCTACCCGAAGGTAGGGGTGGACGCTACTCCTATCTGCTACCCTAAGGTAGGGGTGGGCGCTACTCCTATCTTCTACCCGAGGGTAGGGGTGGGCGCTACTCCTATCTGCTACACGAAGGTAGGGGTGGGCGCTACACCTATCTGCTACACGAAGGTAGGGGTGGGCGCTACACCTATCCCTTGTTTTACTCCAAGTAATTTAACTGGTACTCATTTATCTTATCCACTTTATCGAATCCAGTGGATGAAAGGCTGAGTGGACCCTGGCGGGGTTGAACCTACAACCAATAGACTGCAGGACCGGCGCTCAACCAACTAAGCTACTCGGCCTTTTAAAAGCACAACGGTGTATAAATAAACGTGTCCGATACCTGTTCTAGGGTGCGCCCTCTCTCTTCCACAGCGTCTGTAAGTTTCATCCACCTGTTCTCTACACCTCCCATCCGATCGTCGGCGTTCTCATTGTTTCCCAGGGCTGACGCCTTCATCCGCAGATCGTTCATTACTTCGGCAATCTCGCCTATCATCGGCCCAAGTTCTTGGTGAACGGCCAGTCTTTCATTGGATTCCTGCATCCCATCCATTGTCTCTATGTCAGACGACGTCTCCAATAGTTTGTCTTCAACGTTCAACATCAAGTTATTCGCCTAAAAAAGGAAATATTAAATCAATTCAATTATTGGAAAGGGTCACATCTACAGCATTAATATGCCGCCACATAAATTGTGGGGCGAGCCACGAAGTTGGCGGAGCCTTAGCGAATTGACACTGTTAGGGGGTGGGTCAATTTATGCAAATAGTTGTCGTCGTCGTCGTCGTTGTCGTCGTCGTCGTCGTTGTCGTCGTCGTCGTCGTTGTCGTCGTCGTCGTCGTTGTCGTCGTCGTCGTCGTTACGATTTTGACATGCTAATAACTTTGTCGGATTTAAAGCTGCCAAGTTGAAAATTTGTAGGTATCAATATGAGCAAAAGTTGAGATTTTTGAGAGACTTTCAGACACCATCAGTGCAATGGTCTCCCGTTAGAGGGCCACATGTCTAAACATTAAATGCCCTCCCATTTCTTTGCTTTTAATCCGCTTAAGCTGAAACTTGGCAGATATGTATTAGACCATTAGCTGTGACTTTCAAAGGAGGCGAATCCATCTGCAGTTCTCCAGTCTGCCGCTAGAGGGCCAACGTGACTATTTGCATAAATTGACCTACCCCCTAACAGTTTCAATTCGCTAAGGCTCTGCCAACTTCGTGCTGCGCGAAGTCCCCACTTCGTGTTAAGTAATATTAGGTGTTTCCTGGTGTTTCTATTTATTACACGTACCCGGTATAGCTTAGTATTGCTCTATTTTACAAGTAATTTTCACTCCATTTTCTTCCGTATTTTCATTCTCTAGTTTATTTCGCTTCATTTATTTAGGCGGGTGCCACATTTTAGTCCTAGATGGAAAACCCGCATTTTCTAATTTCGCGTTTTTTTGTCACAATCCCAGATAGGGAGGGGGGGGGGGGGGGGGGGGGGGGGGGAACTGGACGCAATAAAAATTAATCTCTCTCCAGGGTAAATTCGACGCAAATAACAGCTGATTACTCTCAAAAATAAAACTGTAACCTGTTCTATTGTGTTTAGTTTATTGTTTTGGTTAAAATAACGTGCCATCTGTAACCTGCTCCTTTCCCTAAATTGAGAATTTAACATTGCGGCGGGATATTAATTCGCCAAGATGGGAGGGATTTGTGTCCAGTCCCCCCCCCCCCCCCCCCCCCCCCCCCCCCGTCTCCACAATCCACAGCTATAGCAATACTACAGATGTCTCTGAATTAAACCTACATTTGGTGCCAAGTTTGGTGCTAGTCTAGCCTGGCTAGTAGGTGTTCTAGTCTGACAACCTGTACAAACCAATTTACACGTTTGTAAAATAATAAATATTATAACGTTACATGGTGCAGCGCTTCTTGGTAAATGACTAAGACGTCTTTGGTTTGGTTGAGTTGATTGTTGAGACCTTTTAGAATGCCGTCTAGAGTTCGTGATGCCGCTTTAATCTCGTTCACTTTACTTGATATGGGAGGCGGGAGGGCAGATCCTGTGTATCGCCGTTGTAATCTTGTCGTCTATAAAGATAAAGAGTATTCATTAATTATTAATATTTAATAATATTCGTATTTAATCATTATTACAGATGGCCTTTCCGGCAGACTATTTATTATTTTACTGTAATTTAACTGGTCTGAATATTGAATTAATGCGCTATTGATTAGAACGTATTTTTTGTGCAAATATAATTTCAATATTTACTGCAGTTGCTATGAAAATAATAATTATTAATATAAAATTTTAAAAACTCAATATTACAATTGCCATTACAAAGAATTTACAGAAGATTTGCAGCGAGATTATATAAAAACACAATTATTAACATTACAATGATAGAAAATGTAAATAGAAAATAAAACCGACAATTAAACTTTAAAAAAGCAATGATATATATTTTTGTGGGTCGATATTATTTTTTATTCTGGAAAATAAATTTATCCTCGGGATGAAATCTTAGTTATTATTTTTGTTATATTTATAAACTAAAATAGCTGCAGCTTGGTCTAGTGGTGACATTCCTGGGCATCCAATTAGGAGGCCCTGGTTCGATCCCTACATGGGGCAGCACAGTTTGGGAACAGTGCTTTGAATGCCGCATCCTAACCCAACCCAGGCTGTCATTCTTGACTGGTAGATAAATATAACTTTCGTTGGCACATGTTTCAAAGTCGGCAATGACGTCCAGATGGGATCGAACTGGTGACCTGACACCGGAAGTCTGACACTCTAACCATTCAGCTAGCGGCTCAGGTAAAAGATAGACCTGGAAATACTATCTACTGATACCCTGTATGTCGGCCATTTACCACCTCATGGCCTCCCATCTGCAATACCATACCATCATCTGCTGCCACTGTGCACAAATCGATAAATGAGAACCAAGATGACTTGGGATACTTGGGAAGGGTCCACTTTAGATGACCCATGGTGGTCAACCATAGGAATTCCTTGACTTAATGAGTCTAAAAGATTCTCCCATTCATTTATATAAAATTAGCCACTGGCGGAACTATTGATTGCCCTATGAATTGTGAAATTCATGTTAAGTTTAGAAATCACAATTTTTCTGGTACGAAATTGCCCCGTTGGCATGTTAGTCCGCACAAAGACGATTATATAATCCGAGCCGAGTTCGGCCCAAATGGGAACACCTACTCGCTACTCAGGCATAAATTATATGTAATACATATTGAAAAGATATAGCTGAATACTAAGTTATTTTCGTTATTTTCGCTAGAGTTATTTTCGCATCGTTTTGGATTTCTTTAGCTCCAAAGTAAACACAAGGCGATTCGTAATACATATTGAGTCAGATTGACATGAAAATTTCCAACATAACTGAATGATATTATTATATTTGTCAAAGAGATATATATATATTTAAAATTTAGCTTAAGGAATTGGTCACTAATTTACCACCTTTCTAACGGTCACCTCCAACTAAAAACTAATTTAGACCCGGAAAATTCCCACAAAATTACATGTTCTTTTACTTAATTGAATAACTTCTAATTGAAAGCCTGTAGAATCTCAGGCAATGGTTCAAACAATTCCAAATTATTATCCATTGTTATGGATAATCAGCCACTAAAATTGCATTAAAATTGGAGTCTCTCCCCCCAATTAATGGCACACCTTGTTTACTGAGATATCCTCCAGATGTTAATAATAACACTCGTTTTTTTCACGTTTTTTTTAACATCTTTGTCATCTATCCTAGACACTTTAGATTACAGGACTTTAGATTTCACAAAACTCCACGAATTACTATATTAACTACTAACTTCTAGTACCACCACCAGCTTATTGGTACTGATCGCAGTGATTGGCAATGCCAACGACATAGATAGTTCACAACAGGGTGATATAAACCACTCGAAACCAGACTGGTAGTCTCCGACTTTGAACAATTGTACGTGGGGGTGATTAGCGCTGGCCATTAAACGGACTGGTACCGCTGAAAACGCAATAAAGCGATCACTCTTATACCGCCACTACAATGCAGATCGCCGACCCCGGCGTATAGCTAACTAAAATACAGATTACGTGAAGGCCTTTAAGGTATGACGTTCCAATGAAAAGGTTGGCCATAAAAAAATAGAAGAGTGAACGAGTTAGGCATTATAAGAGCTGTTAAAAATGGAAATCATATTTAGATATTTATTCATACGGGTGGAGATTATCATAGAGTACCGCGGGGGCCAATACAGGCCACATTTGGCGTTTTGGGGTCGTAAAAATTTATTACCTATGATTGGGTTAGCTAGTGTACTGGAGTGTGTCAGGGACAAGATTTGGGCCCGGGAGAGTTTGTTGTGTAACTGATCACCCGTCACAATGCAGGTAGTACCTGTATACAGCTGGCACTGATTAACCTTATCTATTACTGCTGTAATCATTGATAAAAAAAAACTATAAAGGTTTACTAATCAAGGATTGATTTCTTAGATCACAAAGGCTGGGGTAATTACCACTCCCAGGAGGACATCCAAATCGTATTTACCAATTGGTTGGAGGGGCTTCTTGGTGTTGGCCAATCGCGTGGCTTGCCGAACTAAGGCTTGGGCCAATAGCAAGACGAATAGAGAAGAACTTTACTGAGGATTCGAAGAATTTATATACCATCACCAACTTTTAGAATGGCTCACACACTAAGGAAAATGTACTGCAAGGTTCTCCTAAACTTTATAAAAAACTTGTTACATTATTTAGTCTCGGCAGTAAGAAATTAGCTTTCCCGGTGGACAAACAACTATCATACATATCATTCAAATACAGATTAGGTCTGTCATTTCATATCTCCATGGCAACTACAAACATTGCAGCAGAGAGTTCGGAATCCCGCCGATTGGGGCGTCATTACGTATCGGTGTCGGAGACGGCTGAGGACGACTCACTGGACGACTCGCAACGCCGGTACCGCACGGCGTTCAGTCGGCAGCAACTGCAGCGGTTGGAACGGGAGTTCGTTAAGGAGAACTACGTATCGCGACCCAAGAGATGCGAACTCGCCTCCTCTCTTAGTCTACCGGAAACTACCATAAAGGTTGATATATTATTTAATTTTTGCTTCATGTAACCACTTATTTACATTTCTTGAAATATTTATTAACAAATAATTATTAATTAATAATTATTTATTACATATGAAAAAAGTATAATTTGTTTTCACTATTCTCGAAGTATTTTATTTACCGAAACTCAGCGAGGTTAAAAATGGAATTTAAAAAATATAATAATATTAACAATATTGAAAAAAATGTTCCACATTTTTTCCCATGTAATATAATATAATTTTAGCTAAACATATAAACGTTTAGCTACCCGGGATCGGCGGCCGCACTAAGGCGGCACCTAACTCATCACACTAGCACTTAGCTAAGTTATTAACTCAAGTCGAGACAAGATAGAGATGACCCAGAACACGTTCGTGGGGCCTTCGCGCACACATAAACGTTTTATGTACCAAGTTAGGTTCAATTTCATCGAAGATTGACAGACTTATTAGCGTTTAAACATTTTATACAACGACGACGACAACAGACGGATACCTGATTATAGAACTATAAAAAGCTGTAAAGAATATCCCAGGACTCAAGGATCTTATGGGCGAGTCCAAAGCCTTGAAGAAGTCTACAAAGATGATGTCTAGACCATCAACCATCATCTTTACACTATAATTGTTGCATTGAAGCTGCACATTGAGATGCATAATGCTGGCTTAACAAAAATATTTTGTCACCCCCGTGCAATCCACAATTGGCAAGCCCAATGCAGCGTGCATTAAGAATGCTGTGCCGGCTTATCAACAAAGTTGCACCGCCACAACTCCCTATCACCCATGATTTTCGCGAGATTATCTGCATCTTCAAGGCCAGTGTTCTAGAGATGTATTATATTATATATTATATTATATTATATATAGAGATATATAACTGCTTGGAGATGTTTGCATTGTACTTGACCTATTCAACCGGTTCATCATTTTTGCTGTTTTATATCTTTGCTGCAATCGCATTCAGGGAATGCATTCCTGTTTAACGATATGACGCGCAGGGTACAAGCAACCAACAATCTAATTTACTGTGCTGCACCCTTTCACCCCATACACGGGGAAAGGGTTCAATAGTTTTAAGCATTCATGAATATTGAGTACCTCTATAATAACACCACAAATTTTAACAATTTAACATAAACTACAGCTATTTCGACTCAGAAAGTATTGCATCATATCACCTGTGGGGATGTCTTCCGTGAGGATGTGGGAGAAATACCATTGATATAGCGAAGTCGACATAGTCAATTATTATTAACCCACTCAGTAGCGGTAGATTGTCTTACACTAGAACCTTTTGGTCAATTCTCTAACACACATACAATATTAAATATATAGTTAGTTATACTGTATAACTAACTATATATTTTATAGTTAGGTAGTTATAGGTTGTTGTAGTTAGGTAGTTATTATATACTATATGAAAAAATTATCATCGAATTAGAATCTAATAAACTTTTTTGAATGTATTAAAAGGTTATTGGAGTTTCAGAGCACAGTTTTTATTTTTTTACGGTGTTTGAAAAATTAGTGCAGTACAGTATTCTAGAATATTAAACACTTAAAAAAGTCAGAAATATAGCGGTTTTAGGGTTATTATGATTTTCGGGGTCAGTAAATTTAATGAAACACTATAAATATAAATTCGCTCGGTAAAGCGAAATGTAAGATTACACAACCCAATTTGAACTTAACATGTGCCAACAGCCAGCACATTTCAAAGAATTGAAAATGGCTCAAATACATTGATTTTCCGTTTATTAATGTGGCCATGGTAGCTGATATTAATGCAACATAAACCAATGTCGCTCAATAAACAGATGTTGAGGTCAGATCCCACCGCCCCTTTTGATCGCCCCTTGAATGCCACCTACACTGTACTTTTACATATCACATGATTTGTAGTTTGTGCTTTTGTGATGTAAAAGTACATAACTTTTCATTTATTGTTCTTTAATTTTTGACAGCGAGTTCGAGTAGATCAAGGTCTCTAACCCTTACCGCATAAACACTTAATTTTCATAAAATCTTAATTACATCGATGAAACATAGAGATAGTTTAGCCTTCTTATTTGTGAGTAGCTGAATTATATTTGTAATATTGGACTATATATAAAAAATTTTCAAATGGATAGATATTATATCCTATAATAACTCATTCCATACGGATACCTGTCTAAGTATTAATTATTTTGTTCAGTGTCTGCAATAATTACAGCAACTAACACCTCCAGTAAAGAGGTGAACCCACTACATTTTTTCTCATGTATTTTTTCAGGTTTGGTTCCAAAATCGTCGAATGAAAGACAAACGCCAGAGACAAGCGCTCCTCTGGCCCTACTTAGACCCCTACTACTACGCCTACCTGGTGAGTCGGGGGATCATCCCGGTGACGTCACCACCCCCTGGTGGACTACCGGGGCTACCCGAAGTCACTCCGACTATCGCGGAATACAGGAACAAACCCCCAACCCAAAGACTGGCGCCCCAGTTCCACCAATCAGGCGAGCTCCAGGCTGTGTTTGAATTTCCCGCGTTAGGTCGCGAGCCTTTGTTTCGAACTGGGGACTATACGTTCCCCGCTGGGTACCCCTCCTGTCACCCCGGGGTGCCTCTCCCCCCAGTACTGAACCCCCAGCCTATAGTTCCTATCCCCCTAGTTAACAAACACCAGTATTACCCAGGTAACACACAAAAGCGCCATACAGACTTCACTATGGATGCGATCATCGGCAACAAACAACAGAAAATGGACTGTGGCAGAACACTAAATGTAAATAACTCATCATTTGGTCAAGGGACATTGCCCGGTCATTTAGTAGTTGATTTCGCGCGGCAGTGAAATGGGAGATTAAATAATAATAATCTAGAACAATTTTAATGGTGGGACATCCAAACTGAAGTTGGTGTTTATGAAAAATGATTATATTGTGGTGTATTTTAATTTGCTCAGCAGAGTGATAGTGTATCAACCTCACGCATCAAAAAGTGTTGCGGGATGAATTATATTGACATATGGCAGCTCATTACATTGACAAATAAAATATAATAATATTAAAAATAACTGAATATATTTCCAAGTCGCTTTAAAGTGTTCCAATTAATTTTTTACAATTAATACCTTATTTAAATCAGTCACTTTTGTTGTACTACTATTTTAAATTGATAATATTATAAGCATTAAAAAATAGTTTAAATTAAAAAATAGATACTATATCATGTAGATAATCAAATAAATTCGTGTTAACTGATAAGGATACATTCTACCGGTATATACGAATACAGTTATATTAAATAAATTTATACAATACGAATATGAATTTTTGAGTTTATACTTACCAATGATGCTTACTTACTATTAATTTATGTATACTTTATATCATTCTATATTATATGTTTTACGTGTATTTATTTTGTGCTTCGATGTGTACAATCGCTCTATTATTACACATACAGATTAAATCTATTTATAATAACAGCAAACATGTTTCACACTTTAAAAGGGAAATTATCACATCACACCCCAAAATGCAAACGGACATACTGAATTCATATATCGGCCACACCACCGCTAGGATGTTCCTCGGCATTATTAAACCCGTGTCTTTCAGCAGCTGTTTTTGGGATGTCAATAGCTGACCAGAGCAAGATCACCCACAGGTTGATCAAATCTCTGAGTGACCGACAAATCCCATCCGTCGACCTTTAAACCCATTAAAACCCAAAGAACCCGAAACTTCCCAATAAAAATATCCCAATTTAACATGACCTTATAGCGGATTTTCTATTATAATTTATATAACATTATTATCACACTTATACAAGTCAGTATGCACATATAATCAAAACCAGCTTCTAATCCAGCTTCTAAATCGTGTTACAATTCCGTAACAACTGGTGCTCAGACCCAGCGAAACTAAAAGGAAAGGTTCGAGAGAGTATTCCACCATGGGAGTTAGTGTGGCGCACTCCTTGCCTTACAGATAACAGCCAAGAGCCTTCATACGGTGTTTCGTGTTTCATGTTCACCTATAACTTTACTTTACTTTACTTCTATAACTCTTATACTATCCAATCAGAGCCCTTGAATGGGGGGGGGGGGGGGGGGGGGGGGGGAGTTGCAAATGATAAAATTAAAAAAAACATAAACAAATCATTAATTTGAATAAATTTTAAAGTCTTTACTTAGAAAACTGCTGCTTGCTATATTACCAGCAGATGCAGATTGCAGTATAACAACTGTACTACTACTAGGTCGAGCGAACTCGGACAGTGCAAATAAGATCCTTCCAGGCTTCCCGATTCTCCATAGTTGTCGCAATTGTATCCCTTTCAAGTTGATCTATATATGTTATGGCCGGTCGTCCACGACTACTCTTTCCATGAGTTGGTTGCCAGAAAAGTAGATTTGGTATGACCTCGTCTTTACTTCGCCAGCAGTGCCCACTGAATCGTAATCTGCGTTCACGGAGGGTGGTTGATACAGGTGGTATTGTACCATAAAGCTTGGCGTTTGTCATGTGTTGTCTCCAGCTGATGTGTAGGGCTGCCCTTAGTAGTCTTGTGTAACAACCATCAATTCGTTGTTCAAGTGATTTAGTCAGTGTCCAGGTCTCACCCCCGTATAAAAACTACAATTTCCACTGTGGCTCGAAAGAACTTAGTCTTCAGGTGCCTGGAGAGATCTGATTTCCAGAT
>JAUCBJ010008029.1:0-81689 GCA_032718475.1 Nemertoderma westbladi
ATTGCAGTATTGACTGATTGCAGAATTCTCGATTCAGGAATTGAGTACAGCCTGACAGTACCGGTACAAATGGTACATGCAGATTGGCAGACAGCCCCTATGTTTTGCAAAATTTGTCAGAAAACCAGCTGATTTATCCTACAGTAATAATAATTTAACGCATGTTAATTTTGGATAAATAAATATATTATAACTACAATAACAGTTACACTGATGCTGTACGAAGGCCCCAGGCAAATTCTACTTGGAAAATTTTCAAACTTTTTCCAAACAACATGTGTACCAAGTTTGGATAGATTTCATCAAGGATTGGCCGAGTTATTAACGTTTAAAATAAAGCAGTAAAGTACTGAAAAAAAACGCGACAGAACGACAGGTTGATTAATGGTACCACTACGCTAAGGCTCTCTCACTTCGTGGCTCGCCCCACAGTTCAGCATTTAGTAGGACCAGGACAGTACCGTAGGTAGGAGGCCTATCTGCTATCCAGCTATCTGCCCTGCCTATCAACAACGCGCCGGCCTTCAAGGCCTACAGCAGTACTGGCTCCTGCATAAACAGAGACAGACTGACAGAGAGTGGAGAGATCAGACAGGCTGACAGGGATAGCTGTCTGCTGGTCTGTCTGTAGCTGGATCTGGGATCCTGACAGATCAGTCAGACAGTAGAATCAAGATCAAAAAGAACTGAAGGATGTCTTCGCAAAGTGAAAAGTTGCTTGTAGATTTCCTGGAGTCAAATGAACCTCAGTTGGTTAGAGAAATTAAGCGAATGCTTATAGAGAATATTCATTCTGGTTGTACATCAACTGGCAGAGAACCAGGTTAGTCCAGTAGGCCTACCGCTTTCGGCTGATCGGTAGTCAGTCTGTCAGTTCAGACAGCAGTTACCGGTACGGTACTCAGGTACTGTGGTAGTCCGGTATTTCAGTAGTTAGCGCTGTGCTGCCTACCGGCTACCGGACATGCGGACAGCCGGATGCTGGGATATTCGAATGTCCAGCAGTCCAGTCCATCTCCATGCAGCCATGTCTTGTCCTGTTGTCTCAGTCCAGCAGTCTCAAGCTGTCAAGGCAGCAAGCGCAAGGGTAGGCCTAGCTGCCTAGCGGCTTGCAGAGTATCAGAGCTTAGACAGTTAGAGTCTCGGCCACGTGTAACGACAGTCCATCCTCAGGAAATATTGTGTTGTAAAGTCTGTAAGTGTAACGTACCCAGTGTCAGAGTGTACAATGCTGAGATAACTCCCTCTTTGAAATGACTCCCTCCCCCCCCCCCCCCCCCCCCCCCAGTCATCTCCCAGTCTCATCTCAGCCTAGGCTGAGAACACTCCCCTTACCTTAGGCTGAGATGACTCCCCTTGCCCTTAGGCTGAGTCTGAGATGACTCCCCTAAGTCTGTAAGTGTTATTTTCGTATAGGCCTATTACAAAAATAAAACTGTAACCTATGTTTATTGAGTTATCGTTTATTGTTTTGGTTAGAAAAGCCCACCACTGTAACCTGCTCCTTTCCGTTAATTAAGAAATATAGAGAGAAAACTGTGGAGTGTTCTCAGCCTAGGCTGAGAAGACTGAGGAGTCAAATTTGGCGGGAGTTATCTCAGCCTGTTACACCGGTCTGCCTGTGGGTGCTTGACTTGGTCGATTCGATTATTAATTATTTTATTCTGACTAGGCCTATTAATGAAATACCCGTTTATTTTAACAGTTGTTGACCCACAATGTTACATATGCGTAATGTCTCCACTTGTCTTTGTATCCAGTCCACATATTATATGAAAATTGTATTTTTATAGGGACAATTATCTCCATGATTCTGGAACGATATATTGCTACAAAGTCTCTTAGATTCCTCGACTTGTTGTCTGCGATTAAGTCGCCAATACATTTACAGGTGTTTGAAAAGCTGACTGAATGTATGAAGGTTAGTGAGTCTCCTTATGCAGGTTGATACCGGTACCTTACAGCAGTACAGCTCTGTAGGATGTATTTACATTAATACGAATACTTTTCGCTGCGTAGTAGATTATATTTAATGTTAGTTCCAAACCTTTTCTAATTAACTCTATTTATAAATATAGATAGATAATTAAATATATCGTAAAATTGGTGAAATTTTTCAGAATTTCGACAAAAGTTTCGCTTATGTTTCGTATAATTGTTTTGGTTTCGTTCATCTCAACCTAAGTTACAGTTCGATCGCTTATTTAACGTTTTATATTCCATTGAATTCTTCTAGACTTCTATCCCGGACAAACAGCTGCAGTTGGAGAGGAAACGGATGGCTCTACAAGTTCTGGGCCAATTAGTTTACAAACAACCGCCCTGGATCTCCGACATCATAAAGAATCCATGTTTCCTCGCTCTTATAAAGCAGTTAAAGGAAGGTTGGTAAATCGCGAATTCATATTGTTTGTTTTCCTCTGATAATTTAGTTTTAAAATATTTAAATAACAATAAAAATAAAATTGGAAATAACAATATGAAAATGTAAATTTTTAACAATTAGAAATGTAAACATTTAATAAAGTTGATGTCCCCGCGTTATAATTCTATACTAATTAGGTAAATCTACTCGGTAAGTTTTCTAGAACGATAGTCTCCAGTTCCATCTGTTTCTTTTGTAGTCGACGATTGTGTGTTTATGGTTTGCGGCGTACTGGTTCTCGCCTCCTTGTTACCTATCGTCCCCGCCCTCAAGCCCTCCCAACTCGTCGATATATACGAGGTATTCGCAAGGCTAGTCCGCTGGGACTCCCATCCGAAACACCGCCCTTCTACCGTATCCGACGTCCTACTGCTGCACGTACAGGCGAGTTGCTTAGGGGATTTAGAGTTGAAACAGAGACCTATTTTTCTTAATCCCGGTGAACCGGAGCCCTACCCAGGGAATTATTTGGAAAAATACCGGAGACCAGAGCCGGAGATCAGAGACTTGGCTTATTTTTCTACTTACAATCTGATTACTCCCCTATAGCACAAACAGGTACCGGCCTTAGAACTATTTTTCTATGGTTCAATTACAGTAAAGTAAATCCAACCCATTTCAACCCTTACTTACTTACCCATTGGAAGGAAATAAGCGCACGTACAGTTTGGGGGGCTTAATTAATATTAATTTGGTTATTTGTTTATTAATCCGTTTTTATTTGTTATTGTTAATAATATGTTACATTAATTTTGTTTTGCGCCATAGGTACCGGTACTTTGTTAATTAAAGGCACTTATTTTACAATTGTTCAAATCATATATTTTAATATATATACTATAAACTTAGTCATTTACGAATACTTAGTGCACATGTATAGTTCTCTACTCGCCCCATTTACTAGCCTCTTTACGCTCGTGCTCTTCATTTGGTCATCATATTATCTATCCTATAACAAGTTGAATGGAGATCAGCCCTTTCTTTCACTTTTAAACATTATGGGTGCTCAAATTAAGCGCCCTTATCCTTAAATAAGAACGACCTTTAGGTGCTAATTTAACTTAAAATTAAACGCACCTTAAATTAATTAAATAGAAGATTATCGGTACATTTATTATAAATAGAAATAGTGTAAAAGTGAATATGTAATTGTGTGGGGCGAGACACGTATGGCGAGCCATCAGCGAACTGATATAATTATACTATGGCCGTTTTTCAAAAGCCTGTGTGTGTGTGTGTCAGTGTGTGTGTCGGAAGCCATAAATGTCGGAAGCCATAATCGAAGTTAATATCTTCAGCTAAATTGTATGGTTGAGTCATTTTGAACGGTCTCTCCATGGGAATTAATGTTTAGCACCATACGATTAAAGTTATTTTGCACAGAAATTAGATATCTGGAATCCATGTACCCCATTCCATTATAGTTTTTTATTTTTTCAAGTGATTTGCGTTAATAAATGTATTTTTAATTGATTTAAACATAATTAACATTGTAAATTCATACGCTGATTCCATTCTCCCCCCCCATAGAGCCTAAGGAATGGCAAGGGCAGCCGTGCCCAATAATATTTCTTGAAGTTTTACAGTTGGCAAGCTAAAGTCATTGGCCAAGCCAGTGCCTAGGCTAGTACACAAGGACATAGTAGTCCAGTAGAAGGAATAGTGCTCCTTCAATACATCTCAACAGACATGCGTGCTCCATAACATAACATATATTCTTGATTTCCATCATCTCTCACCACAATAATTATTAGTAATTGTAAATGTAGTAAATGTAGTAATTAATATCATATTCGGTTTGTCTTTCCGTTATCTGGTTATTCAGTTATTGCATTATTAATAAATAAATGTTTTAAAATATATCTTACGAAATATGGTTAATAATTAAAACTTGTCGCTAACATTCTCGCTATGGGGGTTTTAAGGAGTGCTGATTACATTTCTGATGTCAGTTTTCACGTTTACATAAATCTAGTCTGTCTGTCTGTCGGTCATTCTGTCAGTCAGTCTGTCAAAACATAAAAGAGAATTCAAATTAACATTCTCGCTATGGGGGTTTTAAGGGGTGCTGATTTCATTTCTGATGTCAGTTTTCAGGTTTACATAAATCTAGTCTGTCTGTTTGTCAGTCTGTCTGTTTGTCGGTCTCTCTGTCAGTCAGTCAGTCTGTCAAAACTTAAAAAAGAATACTAACTAACATTCTCGTTAGGGGGGTTTTAATGGGTGCTAATTTTATTCCAGATGTCAGTTTTCACGTTTAAAAAAATCTAGTCTGTCTGGCTGTCGGTCTTTCTGTCAGTCAGTCTGTTAAAACTTAAGAAAGTATACTAACTAACCAACATTCTTGCTATGGGGGTTTTAAGAGTTGCTGATTTCATTTCTGATGTCAGTTTACACGTTTACATAAATCTAGTCTGTCTGTCTGTCGGTCTCTCTGTCAGTCTGAACTACTGTACTGTGGTTGGCATTACGCCATATACCTAACACTAATAATACAGTCTACAATACAGCCTATCTACAGTACAGAATGGATTTTTTGCCACGAAGAGCAATAAATGTCATTAAAACCCATTAAGTCCTAAGGTCTACATTTGTAGACCCATGCAATATGGTGCTCTCAATTAAAAGCTGTACCAATTTATTTAGTATTTTCACTATAAATCAGACTTAGAGGCATGGGAGTACTATTTAAAGTAAATTTTAGCCCTCATGTTCGCAATACTAACATCTGACAAAAGCTCAATTTTAGTGAATTTATGCAAAAAGAGTACGAGTCAATTCAACTCTAATTTTAGGACGAAAGTTGCTTCATGTGACTTGGAGATGCAAATATTATCATCCCTGATAATTTCTGAACATATAAATGAATTATGAAGCTTCCAACAACATGTAATTAGAATTCGTGATGTCCTGAATGAGCAAGTCTACAAATGTAGACCTTAGGACTTAAGGGGTACAAATATCACTGAAATTACTGTAGTACAGTATATACTGTAATTTCAGAAGACATTTCATACAGGAATATGGATACAGGATACAGGGGCTCATAATTTCACCTGACATAGAGTAGGTACTGTACAGTCGGGCACTTTGTCAATATTGACATGTTGCCAATATTGACATGTTCCATGTCAAAATTGACATGATGTCAATATTTTGCCAATATTGACATGTTCCATGTCAAAATTGACATGATGTCAATATTGACATGTTTTGATCATAAATTTTTTAAATATTGTGATTTGAAAAGTAGAAAATGTTTTTTTGTAAAGAGAATATCTATTTTAATTAAAATATTGTTGAATCCAACCAATGTATATTGTTGTTTGTAATAATTTTCATGATATGTTTTATTGCATGTCAATATTGACATCTAATGTCAATATTGACATGAACGCTGGGTTCTTATGTTCATTTCAAACCCACCAAATCTATTTAGAGGCCTTCAAGCAGTCAAGTAGCATCACAAATACTGAAACGAACTGTCAAAACGCTTTAGTTAGAGACATTCTTGCTGCATTTTAAATACTGAAAAGAGCTTTTGAAACTATTCAGGCCTTCGCGCAGCATGTTAAATACTTGAAAAGAGCCACTAAAACTGTTCAGAGTCCTTTGTGCAGCATGATAAATGCTGAAAAGTGCTGTTGAAATTGTTCAGAGGGTATCATGTATCATGAGAAAAACTGAAAAGAACTGATAAAACTGCCCAGGGGCCTTCGCACAGTTTGAAAAATACATAAAAGATCTCTCAAAGCTGCTCAGAGACCTTTGTGCAGCATGATAAACGCTGAAAAAAGATTTTGAAATGAAACTATTCAGAGCTTTGTGCAGCATGATAAATGCTGAAAAGAGCTGTTGAAACTGTTCAGAGGTCTTCGAGCAGCTTGAGAAAGACTGAAAATAAGTTTTGAAACTTTCAGGCCTTCGCACAGAAGGTGAAATACTGAAAAGAGTTGATAAAACTGTTCACAGAGTTATTCATGCAGCATGATAAATGCTGAAAATAAACAGTTGAAATTGTTCAGATGGCTTTGTGCAACATGAGAAAAGCTGAAAATTGCTGTTGAAAGTTATAAAACTGTTCAAAGTCCTTCATGCAGTATAAATGCTAAAAAATAACATTTGAAGTTGTTCAGAGGGCTTTGTGCAATATGAGAATGCTGAAAATAGCTGTTGAAACTGTTCAGATGCCTTCGTGCAGCATGATAAATGCTGAAAAGGGCTGTTGAAACTGCTAAAAGGCCTTCATGCAGCATGATGCATGTGTCTGCACCACTGTCTGCACCAGTGTCTGCACCACTGTCTGCACCAGTGTCTGCACCACTGTCTGCACCAGGTGTCTGCACCACTGTCTGCACCAGTGTCCGCACCACTGTCTGCACCAGTGTCTCCACCACTGTCTGCACCACTGTCTACACCAATGTCTGCACCCGTGTCTGCACCACTGTCTGCACCAGTGTCTGCACCAGGTGTCTGCATCACTGTCTGAATCACTGTCTGCACCACTGTCTGCACCACTGTCTGCACCAGGTGTCTGCACCACTGTCTCCACCAGTGTCCGCACCACTGTCTGCACCAGTGTCTGCACCACTGTCTGCACCAGTGTCTGCACCAGTGTCTGCACCACTGTCTGCACCAAAGTCTGCACCAGTGTTTGCACCACTGTCTGCACCAGGTGTCTGCACCATTGTCTGCACCAGTGTCTGCACCAGTGTCTGCACCACTGTCTGCACCAGTGTCTGCACCACTGTCTGCACCACTGTCTGCACCAGGTGTCTGCACCACTGTCTGCACCAGTGTCTGCACCACTGTCTGCACATATTTTTGCACAAAATAAGTGTATTTTTGTACCCTTGAAGTCCTAACGTCTACATTTGTAGACCCTATGTAAAATCTATCTTCCCATATATGTACGTTAACCAAAGTTTGGAATTATCTTAATAGGTCCACTTTATGCTCACAATAAAAATTTGAAGAAATTTCATTGAAGCATTCATGGTCCGGGACTTGCTGGGTTTTAATACTATCCACCAGTATACCTACTCCAAGAGCCTTCCAATAAAACATGTATTCCAGCATGACGTCCACTGCACGTCTTCGTGCTGTCCATGGTGACGTGCAGTGGACGTCATAGGCTCTAAGGGGTTAAGCAACACGGTCCCTACTTCGCCCTGTCGACACCCCAGCCATTTTTCACCAATCCTTTTTTAGAGTTTTTTTAATTTTTTTGGTATTGGTGAAAGTTCTACAACATTAGTAGATATGTTTTTTATGATAGCTAGTGTTTTTTTGCTAGCTAGTATTTTTTGAAATTATAAAAAATGTGAAAGTCCATGATATTTCAGGTTAAACTGTTGAAGAATATATTAATGACCAAAAAATAATTTCCAAAAATTACTAGCTAGTAAAAAATACTAGCTATATACCATAAAAAATCTACTAAGGTTCTAGAACATTCACTAATATAAAAAAGCACTCAAAATCACAAAAAAATACTGGTTAAAAAACTCATTCGGGACCCTTTTGCTTAAGGAGTCAAAATTGTAGAACAAATTCCCGAAATTCGCGACGTTTGCGAAATTCGCGAAGAATCCGTCAGTTCCTGTGCCCTAATGGTTTCGTGACGAAACAATCAAATATTACACACTTAACACACACGAACTAATTTAATGTGTGTATTAGTATGCCTGAATCATTAAATAGAAATTAAATTAATGAACGCTATTTCAACATGAAATCTACGGAATCAATACACAACACACGCACACTACTGAATTTAAAAATTTATATAGATTGCAACTTATATTTGGCTACCTTTTAGGCCTAATGGGTGACTAATTTAATTATTCACCCCTATATATTTGTAGCCTTTTTAATTTGTGCCTTTATTTGAATCAAACATTAAACTAAAATATATGTCACAATATTGGTCTGTCGGTAGCTGGTCAATGAATCTCTCATAAATTTGTTAATTAGTCGCTGCTCAGTCATTGAACATTTGAACACGTGCTGCTCGAAGACCCCACAACGTGTTGAAGTGGTGTATGAAAAATAGTTAAAAATTAAAGAAATAATTAATTGTAAAAAATTTGTGAAAAATTATCTTCATTTCACATTTTGTGTTGTAGAGGATCTATTTTTAAATATAATAAGATCTATTTTTAAATATCTATTTCTGTCAAATCACTGATCTCTGGGTAAAATGTCTTTTCAATACCCGGGAACCAGAGACCTATCCGGAGACCAAAAAACTGCCCGGAGAATCCAGAGAGCAGAGATCAGTGACAAGTCTCTGTTTCAACTCTAGGGGATATATACTTTAGGGTCGGTCGCAAGCGATGAAATAAACTTACTGTATTTACCAACATAAAAACGTGACGTACTATATCGAGTGATCCACGATATTTCCGTTTGGTTACATCAACTGTTCCGACCGGAAGTAACGTACTATTTCGAGTGAACCATGATGTTTCGGTTTGGTTTACATCAGCTCTTCCGGTCGGAAGTGATGTCATCTCTTCCGACCGGAAGTGACGTACTATATCGAGTAAACCACGATATTACCGTTTGGTTACATCAACTCTTCCGACCGGAAGTGGCTTACTATATCGAGTAAACTACGATATTTCCGTTTGGTTACATCAGCTCTTCCGACCGGAAGTGATGTCAGCTCTTCCGACCGGAAGTGACGTACTATAACGAGTGAACCACGATATTTCCGTTTGGTTACATCAACTCTTCCGACCGGAACTGACGTACTATATCGAGTGAACCACGATGTTTCAGTTTGGTTACATCAGCTCTCTTCCGACCGGAAGTGACGTCAGCTCTTCCGACCGGAAGTGACGTACTATATCGAGTGAACCACGATGTTTCCGTTTGGTTACATCAACTCTTCCGACCGGAAGTGACGTACTATATCGAGTGATCCACGATATTTCCGTTTGGTTACATCAACTGTTCCGACCGGAAGTAACGTACTATTTCGAGTGAACCATGATGTTTCGGTTTGGTTTACATCAGCTCTTCCGGTCGGAAGTGATGTCATCTCTTCCGACCGGAAGTGACGTACTATATCGAGTAAACCACGATATTACCGTTTGGTTACATCAACTCTTCCGACCGGAAATGGCTTACTATATCGAGTAAACTACGATATTTCCGTTTGGTTACATCAGCTCTTCCGACCGGAAGTGATGTCAGCTCTTCCGACCGGAAGTGACGTACTATAACGAGTGAACCACGATATTTCCGTTTGGTTACATCAACTCTTCCGACCGGAACTGACGTACTATATCGAGTGAACCACGATGTTTCAGTTTGGTTACATCAGCTCTCTTCCGACCGGAAGTGACGTCAGCTCTTCCGACCGGAAGTGACGTACTATATCGAGTGAACCACGATATTTCCGTTTGGTTACTTCAGCTCTCTTCCGACCGGAAGTGACGTCAGCTCTTCCGACCGGAAGTGACGTCAGCTCTTCCGACCGGAAGTGACGTACTATATCGAGTGAACCACGATGTTTCCGTTTGGTTACATCAGCTCTCTTCCGACCGGAAGTGACGTCAGCTCTTCCGACCGGAAGTGACGTACTATAACGAGTGAACCACGATATTTCCGTTTGGTTACATCAACTCTTCCGACCGGAAGTGACATACTATATCGAATGAACCACGATATTTCCGTTTGGTTACATCAACTCTTCCGACCGGAAGTGACGTACTATATCGAGTGAACCACGATGTTTCCGTTTGGTTACATCAACTCTTCCGACCGGAAGTGACGTACTATATCGAGTGAACCACGATGTTTCCGTTTGGTTACATCAACTCTTCCGACCGGAAGTGACGTACTATATCGAGTGAACCACGATGTTTCCGTTTGGTTACATCAACTCTTCCGACCGGAAGTGACGTACTATATCGAGTGAACCACGATGTTTCCGTTTGGTTACATCAACTCTTCCGACCGGAAGTGACGTACTATATCGAGTGAACCACGATGTTTCCATTTGGTTACATCAACTCTTCCGACCGGAAGTGACGTACTATATCGAGTGAACCGCGATGTTTCCGTTTGGTTACATCAACTCTTCCGACCGGAAGTGACGTACTATATCGAGTAAACCACGATGTTTCTGTTTGGTTACATCAACTCTTCCGATCGGAAGTGACGTACTATATCGAGTGAACCACGATGTTTCCATTTGGTTACATAAACTCTTCCGACCGGAAGTGACGTACTATATCGAGTGAACCACGATGTTTCCGTTTGGTTACATCAACTCTCTTCCGACCGGAAGTGACGTACTATATCGAGTGAACCACGATGTTTCCATTTGGTTACATAAACTCTTCCGACCGGAAGTGACGTACTATATCGAGTGAACCACGATGTTTCCGTTTGGGTACATAAACTCTTCCGCTTGTACCTTTCAGATCTCGGCGTTCTGTTTATTTAGTCGTCTCTACGGCATGTATCCATGCAACATGCTGGCGTTGCTACGTAGAGATTACACCCTGGCGGCCTCCTACGACCATTCTAGACGAACCGAGATGGCATACCAGTTCGCCAAGTCAATAAAACCCATGTTGGAGAGATGCCGGTTGCATCCAAAACTAATAGGTGGGTTAAAGGAGACAAGAGGCGCATAAAACTGTTCATTTTCAATGTAATAGGACATCTTAGTATGGCATTTTTTTAATGATCACATTTTGATTTAGAAATACGTTGAAAATATAAAATAAGTACTTTTTATTATTAATTCGAGCTACGAAATAGTGAAGTGAAAGTTTCTTCAAATAGTGCGACTCTCAAATTGTTGACTTGAAATTTTACCTTTTCTATAGTTGTAATTTTCTGGAAATAGTATTGAAATTAATAATATTAGAATTAAAGGAGACAATATTAACAATACTGCAGCTGCATCATAATGTATACAATTATTATTAAAGGTAGGACTGCAAATGAGTAAATAAGAGTGACAAATTTCTATAATAATAATATTTGCTTATCTGGTCCCACCTGGTCATCAATGCCGACATTGTTAAGCTGTACCGGTCCGGTCGGTACCCAAAGAAAATTCTAACAAACCAAATATCAAATAAATTGTATAATAGGAGTTCAAACTAACACAAACTAACCTTACAAATTGCATTGAATTCACATCTCCCGTACGTCGTGGGTTCGATCCTCATGGGCCATAGGATAGTTTTCGTTTCGGCACGAATGCTTTAAAGGGACCAGCCAGGGCGCATCTCTACCTTGCATCCTTAAGTGGTAGCTAAATGAGTACTATAGTTTCTTCTGGGGAGTAAAGTTCTGGGGGGACCGCACTGTAAATAAGTTGTCTGCGTAATCCCTGGCCTAGCATCCGAAGAAAGTTTACTTTTTTTACATTTTACAATATAAAGTCAGTGCTTGTTTTAGAGGTCTCCTCAGAGGTCTTTAAAGGTCTTTCTGCTCTACACAAAAGAGCAATTCAAATATCCCTCCATTTACTTATACAGTACCGCTTTCAAATAACGTCGTATTGGTTCCTAATAGGATCCTATTAGGATCCAAGTCACTGATTCACTACTATTGGAGTTAGGATTTAATTGGAAATGAAATTTAGCCCAAATTCCAGACTTGGAGGCACTTAGGATTTGACTTGGATTTCATTAGGAATTTACTTGGAAATCGGCGCTTACTTTGATGTCTGAAGGTGGACTGACTCAGACTATGCTTGTGCTGGTCTACTTCTTCTCTATCCTGTCAATCATTAAGTTGTATAGAATGGACTAGACTCAGCCTAAAGTTTGCGTAGTGTTCAGTTCATTACATTGAGGTATGGATATCGATGGAAAATTACACTCCTCCTACTGTACCTTGTATTGCCAGCCTCTGACGTAAATAATAATTATTTGAAATATAAACTCTAATAGATGAAATCCACACACACATCCGCACATAGTTAACGTGTCCGTGGGCTGGTGGGCTCTGGAATAATTTAAAATCGTATTGAACTTACAAATAAATTTAGGATCACACACTGTATGGGGCCGTCCAAGTATGACGTCTGCACTTTTCCCCAAAATGTTGACCCCCTCCCTCCCCTAAATCAGATGTCATCAGATAGGCGTTGACCCCCCCCTCCCCCCCTAAATCAGATTTAAAAAAAAATTTTGTAATAAACTATTATATTACCACAGTACCGCAGTACCCCAGTAGCACGCGTCCGAATCACTGAAACATGGTGACTGGTAACTGAAACAGTAGGTCGTGCTACGGGCCTTCGGGGGCTTCGAACAATTAAAATAGGCAAGCTATTTACTCTTCTGCTATATCTCTTCTAGCACCTATAAATGAACATGCTGACGTCAGATTTTGGCTGACCCCCTCCCCTCCCCTCATCAGCATGTCATCAGATTTTCCCAACCCCCCTCCCCCCCCTAAAGTGCTGACGTCATACTTGGACGGCCCCTATTTATTACTATTCAACATATTTTGAGTAACAAAGAGTAAAACACAATGTTTGTGTAATTATTAATAGAATAAATATTAGTTTATTTTCATTTATTAGTTTAATTAACAATTAGACAGGGGCTAAAACTGGGCGACTAATTAAATGTATGTTATCCACGGGAAATTCCTATACACATTGACATTCTGCTTACTATATACAAACACTGCTTGCTGTAAGAGGAGTACAGGGGTAGATAATTGGGTGTTCAATTATTATTATAGTCTTAAAAATAAATATATTAGCAGCCCACTTACTGCCTAACACGCTGTATCTCATTGTGTAGTTAAATATCCGTTCGGCCAATAGTAAGTCATTGATTAGTCCCCAAGGAGGGCTAGGGACTAGCCCCCGTATAGTTCCGTATTTAAACATAACACCCACAAAGCACATTACACTCTCCAAGCAGATTCCACAACATGTCACAACCCGTATCGCTACCACTACGACAAATAAATGACATAACATCCTACAGGAATTAACAGAGTTTAGTGGTTTGTAACAAACTTAACCTCTTGGCATATTCATATTAATATTAATTATAAATTATATTTATTATACCATGGAAATGGTAAAATTGCCAGATCTAAAAAGTTCGCACAATAATTTAAATAAAATTATTAAAAGTTTGACGTCCGAATATAATCAGATTACGCTTTAGCAGCCCAACTACTTGTTGAGGCTCACTCAACGTGTTGGCGGGCCTATTTTACACAAGCGGCGATCCTTTACCGTATGGTCAGTTAATGTGTCCAGATGTTGAGTTAAAGCCAGTAGTGTAAAACTTTGTATATTTAACATTAGCCTATGGGGAGTATTGTTGTAAGATAAGTCAGGGGAAGGGAAATACAACTCAACCACTAGACAAAGCGGCTCTCTTTACTACTTTCAGCTATCCCGGGAGGTTGATTGACAGACACCTCTAGCTTTGATATTTAGCCGCTCTAGGTAGACTTGCATTAGGCAAATTCCAAGTGATTTCCTAAAGGCTATTTATTTCCTATTAGGTTCCTATTAGGATCCAATAGGACGTTATTTGAAAGCGTTACTGTAGGTTATGTGTTCCCCCTTTCAAATTGACGCATTCATTTTCTTTTGACTTTTAGAATACAGTTGTGATCTGGAATTAGATAAGTCACAATGGAAGAAACATAGCAGTCAGGATATTGTTCTAGAATGCGCCAAGGTGTCATTAGATGCTTCTTCCACTAGGGACGACTTAGCGTATGGTCACCAACGTGTGTCTATGGTAAGTATGTCTTTTGTTCTTTCTATTACATTATAACCTTCACTGTGTTACATTACCATGGCGGTTTTGGCAGAAGAGAACAAACAGATTTTACCTTTTCTACTGGAATAAGGTTCCGATGTGAAGTATACCAGAAGGTTTGAATGTAACCAAAACAATAAACTAATTAGTAGGGATGTGCCGGATTGACTATTTTCAAACCGGCCAAGCCGGAGCCGGATTTGTAAAAAAAATCCGGCCGGCATTCCTGCCATGCCGGATTTTTTTTATATATCACCACTTTTTTTTTCTTGAATCAGCTATATGGTACAAGGAATATGGTACCTTTATGCATGAACAGAACTGGAGGGAGTGAGTGTTAGGATCACCAGAGGCCTTTAAGTAAGTGAGATACCTGAACTGTAGCTGATTGTAGAAATAGGGTAATCTGTCCGGACCGGTAGTGCAGAAAAGTCTACTGGTACAGTTGTAGTAACCGGTATATCATGCCTACCGGTGTAATTGTGTTATCTAAAATATCTGATTGAATATATGTCGGACAGTCAGGAGTGATAACTTTATAGTCAATATTTCAGTGAGGGTACCACGTCATTTGGTCCTTTGGGCGTTAGGTCCTGCTTTGATAGATAACGTGCTGGATCATTATCAGCAACGTCATGATAAGGACTTTAACTTTAATAAGAATTCAGAAGTACATTAGTAAGTGTATCTCAATTATCCCAACTAAACGGGATGAGAAAAGCGTTATGCGTTGGTTGGCTACAAATAATGGATCATTTCCTAATTTACAAATACTGTACATATATTTAGTATCACCAGCGTCTTATTTATTCCGCGTATTTATTCCGCGCGAATATTTGTAGAGGCTGGTAATGTATTTGATGAGAACCGCTCTCGTCTACTTCCGGATCGTGGAGAGAAACTAATATTTTTGTACCATAACCTACCCCGATTTGATATAATGGATTGTTTTGATGAATAAAGTGCAAATTGAAAAATAGAACGAAGAAATAATAGCTCTAGTTTTTTTATACTCTCTGAGATAAATTGGATTTACTAGAGTTTCTAAATTGCCTGTCGAATTGTCGAATATATAAACTGGTCATTCGGCTTAATATCAATTTATAACAAACCTACGTAGAGCAAACATCAACGCTTGCGCTCTGGGACAATATAATAATTATTGACTATAGTTATAATAATTAGTATATGGGTATACATGTACTATTATGTATATTTAATGTGTTAGTGAGGCTGAGCCCAACCAAATACAAATATTCTTGGTAAAAAGTAGTCAGTCAGCTCAGCAAGTATAGATAATCAGAAAATGATAGCTCTTCTTTACTTTATCATATTCATAATATTAATGAATGAATATAATACAAACAATGAAAATAATTGTATTGTATTCCATTGGATTTGTTTATGTTTAAATTTGTTTGAATTTAAAATAAAATTAATTTTGATGTTTTTTTTTCGAAAATTTACATTAATTGTAAATTTTGTCAACAAATTCGTTGAAATTGAAATCCGGCCAAAAAATTGAAATCCGTCCGGAGCCGGAACCGGATTTTTTCTCAAAATCCGGCCGGAATTCAGGCCCGGGCGGATATCCGGCTCACCCCTACTAATTAGTAATGTGAGGGTTATAAGAAATGAGCGAAGTATAAATCACTTTTAAAAAACTACAAATTAAAAAATTTCAATAAAATTTCGACCGAAAAGTGAAATCCTGACAGTATTCTTTATCACATCGGGCGGTATTGATTCGAATTATGGCTTTTATTCTAGTGAATATATACCTTGTAAAGATGGTTTTTATTACAATCAGAAATGTGTATTTCTCAATACTGGAGGCTTTAGTTTTTATTTTATATTTCTATTTCCCAGTAATTTTTTTCTGAAAACTGTTTATAATTTAATTTGTACTATTTATTAAAAACGGCACCCTCTAATGTTGTTATACTTTGGTATATTTTAGGTACATGTGCGGCAGTCCACAGTTAGAAATGCATACTGCTCCTAAAAGCAAATATGTAAATAAAGTTTAAGGTAAATTTTGGGTGGAATATATTGAATTGTAATATTTAAAAAGCATCTTAGCGAACAGAGTCAAAATATATATTTTTGACTTAAAATGCATCTCCTTTGTTATGCTTTATTTTCAGAAATTGTAACCTGTTTTTTTTGGAATCAATGTGGTCGATTACGTGAAAAAAAATTAGATTTTTTGTTATAATTTATAAATAAGTTTTTCTTCTTTCTTGTATCATAATAGTACTGGTCCAACCGGAGTGCCGGTCAGCTGCAGTCCGGCTCACCGATGCCGGGGAGGTCCGCGTCAGGAGGGTTGGTTGCCTCAACCACCTCGACTACAGGGGGTCTTCTACGGAGTCCCTACTTGGAGACACAGTGGACCCCCTCCGTCTACTACTACCAGTACTCACCCACCCAGTCGGAACTGTCGTTGGGAACGTGGGAACGGAATACACCCGGGGTGACATCCAGTCGGGGTTCCCCCGCCAGTATGGAGGGCGCGGAACGGTACAGAAGGTTAGTGAATGTTCCTTACGTCTATGTTCGTAAATCCAGTAGATTGTGGGGTAATGTTTCGATACGAGTACCTTACCTATGCCAATTTTTTATACTGTTTAGTTTTTGCTTCTTTTTTGTAATGTTCTAGATAGAATATGTTAGCTTTTTATTTGTTTTTTTTTGTTTTTTTATTTGTTCTAGAACAAATATTTTTAAAAATGAATTAATAATAATATTTATAAAAGAATATTATTATATTGCCTATCCAAATATGCGTCAACAACTGGGATCCTCCACGCTGTTGACAACCCAAAGGATGCCGAAATATCATTGGTCAATTTGCAAGGAAAGAGACGCCGCTTTGCGGCGCAGTTCCTATCTAACGCTTTCCATCATAAGATCTGCCGCACCAATAAATGTTGGAGGCCGGTCACAGGTTGTATCTGTCGTCTCTGTGGTCAACCTGCGGAGGAATATTCACACTATCTTGATTGTCAGTCATTAGGAAATCTAAATCTAACACCAACACCACTACAACTAGCCGCTCACCTCAACTGCAAATTATAATTATAGCGGAACTCCGACATGGGGACGACCCCCATTCAGGCTGATTTATATAACTTTTAATATATATTTATTTTTAATTTAATAACTTTTAATAATTCATTTTAACACACAACGCTTTGTTGTAATAAAGAAATATAATTGTCATAAAAGAATATTTTAAAAAAGTAGCTATTTTTAAAAATTATAAATATATTTTTTTTCTTTACTAACTGATGTTTTACATCAAACAGTTACTTTTTGGAGACATGGTAGATAGTATAATGTCTAAACGAGATCCCGATCCCGAAAAACCGAGATCCCGGCGAAAAATGCAATCCCGATCCCGGAAATCCCGAAAAGTCTGATCCCGTTTAAACACTAGTAGCTAATATTTTTTTAAATTATATTTTGTTTTGCCAACAACAATGTAATTTATTTTATTAGAAATATTCAATAATTTGTATTGTAATCTTTAAAAATGTTCCAAAAGAATAAATTTGTTCTAGGAAACGCTTATTTTTTTTAAACAAATAGCTAACATATTCTAGAACAATAAATAAAAGTAGCAAAAACTAGATAGTGTAATAAATTTCGTAAGGGTATCGAAACAGTACCGGTTGCGGTTAGTGAATGTCCCTTACATGTTGTACTCGTAGACGTGTGTTGTATTATAGGGTAGTGCTTACAGTAAACAGGATACGATGGCGATGGTAAAGTCGTATAAGTCACATTCGATCGATCCCGAGTAGTACTCAAACTCCTATAGCTCGAACAGCTGATGCGTGTCGAACGGGATGGTTAATCGGGATGTTGGGTAGGCCCACCGAGCCTGTAAATTATCATTATTCCCTTTTACTGTTTAAACGGGATCAGACTTTCGGGATTTCCGGGATCGGGACCGGGATTAACACTCTCGGGATCCTGTTTTTTGGGATCGGGGTTGCAATTTTGGATTAAGTTCCATTATATTAGAGTATGCTGCGGGTTTTGGGTAACACTCACTTTATTTTACACTTCTGAAATATTAGTAAGATCAAGTTATATCAAAATTATCTTACAATTGATTACTGGATGATAAAAATTCGATATAATCCAAACATTTCCGTTCTGCTGGAACTATTTATCTGATATTCGACAAATTTACTGAATTTATACAAAAATTCGGGATTGGATTTTTCGCCGGGATCCCGGTTTTTCGGGATAGGAATCCCGTTTAAACACTATCCCCATATAATACATTTCTGAATTGATTAATTCGTAAATAAATTTAACCGGTATTTTAGTTAGTGCTTTAGCTCTGCTGATTAACTTTATTTCCAGTTTGACTTGTATTGGTGCGTTTCGAGGTGGCAACTACTCCTTGGCTCCAATCGATACGAATCCGTTACCGAATCCTGCTCCGATCAACCGCCCCAGTCGATCCGTACCCTCAACCCCCCGCAATAACAACCCCGATGCTGTTGTCTTCGATTACTCCACAAAGCCCCCGCAGCCACGAACTAGGTAAAGCTGTTAGTTAGAATTCAAGTAGGTAAGGGAGATTATATATGGTATACAACTTCTTCCAAAAGTATATAATAAATATCTGTAATAAATTTTTCACCATATTTCACAGAATAATATAATACGTAAACGTAAAACCAACTTGTGAACCAATTGCAATACTTTTTGACAATCAAACTGCATAATCCGCATTGCTGCCACTCTATAAACTTTTTGATTGTTGTTAAACTTTCATTTACATTTCTTCTCGCTCTTAAAGTTTTCAATTTTTAGATACGACCAACAACTATAACCTATAAAACATTCGTCTAATCTGCATAAAATAGGCAGCATAAAATGCACTAGGATCCTGCCACTGGATCTAATCCGGCCTCGACCATCTGTTTTTTTGCTTTGCTTTTTAATTTCTTGTTGGTCTATAATTATTATTGTTATTCGCAGACACAGCACCGCCCCCCAACGGCCGTCCTCCGCAATACGCGCCGTCGTCCACAGTGTCGGCGGTAGTTCGGGTCTATCCTCGTCGCAGAGCAGCGTAAAGGGAAGCGGTGACGTCATGGATGCGACGAGAATCCCAGCCAATCAGGATGCCGGACGCCAAGTGGTAGCCAATCAGCTGAAGGAAGTCGTAGAACTACTCAGTGAGAAGGGAAGTCCGGAATCTGAGAACCGAGTTAGTATCTAAGCAACCCCACCAGTTGCACTAATTATTGTATCTAATTGTACTGTGATGAATTAATATTTACAATAATTCAATATTAACAATATTTGCTTTTACGTCTAATACAATAGGTAGGTATCCCGAAGGCCCACTTCTCTCTTGGCTGCTACCTATAACACCATATGCAGGAACCCGAAGGTCCAGTAATCTCTTGGCTATTACCTATAAGGGTCACTCATATCACCTATAAGGTGCGCCACTCAACTCCCAAGTTTGTACACTCTGTAATTCTCCAAACCTTTTCGTTACTTCCCCCAGTCGAACACAGTTTCCCATATCGCTTGGTCAATCGCTTCTCTGTTGGACCATATTTTCACCCTCAACCAAAAAGTAACTCTCCAATAAGTTAGATTTAACTCTAACTTTATGTGACTCTCTAACTTTATGTGACTCTCTAACTTTATGTGACTCTCTAACTTTATGTGACTCTCTAACTTTATGTGACTCTCTAACTTTATGTGACTCTCTAACTTAATGGAACTCTCTAACTTTATGTGACTCTCTAACTCTGCTTTATTTTATTTGTAGGAAGATAAGGAAGTAGAAGAGCTGAACAGCAACACAAGCATGGATTATCATACCAGCAACCAGGATTACCCTAGCAACGCATCTTACATCAGTACCCATAGTAACCAGACGTACCTAGACTCAATCCAAATTAACCAAGTTAACTTAGAGTCTCATAACAACAGCGATTTCCTTGGTGATTCCCGTAGCAACCGTGTCTCGCCCCGGCACAGCAGCCCCCGAGTCCCGCCCACGCAGTCCCTTAGTCCGGCCCCGACCCGGTCTCCCGTATGCTTCACTAAAACCGCCCCGCGGCTCCAAGCCATAAAGGAGTCGTGTAACCAACCCGCCCCGCCCCATTGTGAGTTGGTCGTCGAGGAAACTGTTACCAAGGGTACCGGGGACCACGTTGCCACGGATACCTGTGCCTCCGTCACTATGGATACCGACGACCCAGTTGCTACTCGCGACTCAGCAGTGCAGTGCAGCAGTGCGGCGTCCCCATTCCACGCGATGTTGTTACAGACCCTCCCGATCCCAGTAGAGTCGATAGACAGCGCCACCTTCCAGGAGGAGGATGAACTCACTAATTTATTCAACGAGTCCTCCGCGGAATCCAGACGCCCCCCTGGCAACTCGTCTACCAATAGGAAGCCGTCGCCGTTGGAGACCCTTGATCGCTACCTCCGATTCGGAGACGCGCCCGAGGATGAGATAACTGTCCCGTTGTCCAACGCCGCGGATCTCACGCACTTCGGTGGCACGCCGCCCCCCGACGAGGTATGCCTCCTCCGCACCCGCCTCCAACTCATGTACAACCAGCTGCTGTACGAGCGCAACCGGAGTCGCGAGTGCGCAGCCCACGCGCGGCTGTTGCATGCGCGCCGTCTGGGCTCCCGGCAGCGGGTCGCCCTCGAGGCGAACCGCACCGAGACGCGGATAGTCGCACAGCTCGAGAGCGAGGTCACCCGACTCGCCGTCGAGCTCGCTCGGCTCACATCGGAAGTGAAGGGGGCGGGGAAACAACCGGAAGTTATGTCATCGTCAGAACCGAAAGTGTTACTGCCTATATCTGTACAGCCAGTAACATCGTATCAGATAGACGCGCGACCGGAAGCTCTCTCAAGTATCCCGGCCTTGGATCTCATGGAAGCGAACGCACGATTGGAGAACCGAGTCAGCGAGTTGCAGACCGAACTATCGGGGGTGGAACTAGAGTTGGGGGACACTCGCCGGCAGTGGGAGGAGTTGGAACATCGGCACTTCGAGGCGATGCGGGACAATGATCGTCTCGTAAAGGAAGCCGACCAGGTTAAGGAACTCAAGGAGCGCGTGGAGAAGCTGACGGCAAACTTGGGTTTAGTTTGCGAGGCTAACTCTCGTTATCGGGAGGCGTTGTCTAGGCCAGGGGAGGGGTTGCGGGACGCGGAACGGGAGCTGTTTGCGAGTTCCTGTCAGTGCGAGTTGGAAGCGATGCGACGCGGCTGTCAGGAAGCGGTGGCGCACGCCGAGCACTGGAAGGGGGCCGCCGCGCAGCTGGAGGAGGCCGGGAGGCTTCGGGAGGAGGCGGCCGAGGGGTTGCGAGCGAGGTTGCGGGATGGGGAGGCGGTCTGGGAGGAGAAGAGGAGCGCCATGGAGCGTCGGTACGGGGCCGTGAAGAAAGTTAATCGGAGGCTTGAAAGGTTGGTCATGGAGTTGAGGGGAACTCTGTGGAACGGCGGGGCTAATGAGGTGGCGGAACGAGAGGGATGTAATTCCGTCCGGGATTGCGATGTGACCGACTTCGAAATGGAGTATTATAGAGAGTCCGAAGCTTTCGGTCGAGAAAAGAAAAATATTGAGATGCTCCGGGCGGACGATTTCGTGGATGGAGTAGTGCCAGTGGTGGGAAAGGAAGGGTATTCGTACTGGGAATCACGTGATGTTGTCAACGAGTCGGATTCGAACCGGAAACGGAACGTACCTGAGTCGGAGTCGGTTCGGCACCGGAACGTACCTGAGTCGGAGTTGGTTCGGCTCCGGATCGTACCTGAGTCGGTTTGGACCCGGAACGTACCGGATTCGTTTCGGAACCGGATCATACCGGAGTCGGAACCGGATCGAGCGAACCGCGCCGGTCGCAGTATCAGCGTGGAGTCGGACGGACCCCCGCTGCTACTCGGTGTCGGTTCGTCTCCGACCGGGGTCGGAACCTTCCACAGCAGTTCCGAATCCGCGGCCACCAACGGAACCGCCACCGACGAAATTCCTCCCGTTCTCTCGGACAATAACCAATTAGCGCTGAGCTCTTCTCCCTTCTATCGGTCTCTAGGACAACGTCGAGCCTCGATGCACTCTCTACCGTCGGCCTACCCCCCGGAATCTCAACTCGCGCCGTTGATTTTCACCAAGGTGCAGTCGAGGAGTTTAGATCGAAGGTCCTCCTTCGATATCGCAGCCTTCCAGAAACAACTGGAACCGCCGCAGCTGCCCACTTCAATGAAACCAATACGCCCAATAGGTTTGCAGTTACAGATACGCAGTGAAATGCTTTAAAACCCACCGATTTGATGTGAAAATAAATTGTGCCGCGTGTTTCATGTTTATTATTTTGTTAACGATTATTTATTATGTACAACTTGTTCTACCCAATGCTTTGGTGTAATAATTGATTATGATGGATATTGAATACTCTTTTATCGCTGAATATTTGTTTAATAATAAACAAGAAGATGACAAATTCATTTTTTTATTGGGGTTATTATTCGAGAGTGATGTTTTAGTTTTGGAATTAAATTTGCTCACAAATTTGAAGCAGAGCGGTTCCAACGAAATCCTACTAAATTTCGCAGCAATATTTTTATCCATACATCCATACAGACACATGTAGATGCACCCCCAAGTAACTCCATACAGACACAGTATATAGTACCCCAAGTAACTCCATACAGACACAGTAGATGTACCCCAGGTAACTCCATACAGACACAGTATATAGTTGTACCCCAGGCTAACTCCATACAGACCAGACACAGGAGATGTACCCCAGGTAACTCCATACAGACACAGGAGATGTACCCCAGGCTAACTCCATACAGACACAGGAGATGTACCCCAGGTAACTCCATACAGACACAGTATATAGTACCCCAAGTAACTCCATACAGACACAGGAGATGTACCCCAGGTAACTCCATACAGACACAGTATATAGTACCCCAAGTAACTCCATACAGACACAGGAGATGTAGCCCAGGTAACGCCATACAGACACAGGATATGTACCCCAGGCTAACTCCATACAGGCACAGGAGATATACCCCAAGTAACTCCATATAGACACAGTAGATGTACCCCAGGCTAACTCCATACAGACATAGGAGATATACCCTAAGTAACTCCATACAGACACAGGAGATGTACCCCAGGTAACTGCATACAGACACAGGAGATGTACCCCAGGCTAACTCCATACAGACACAGTATAAGTACCCAAGGCTAACTCCATACAGACACAGGAGATGTAACCCAGGTAACTCCATACAGACACATTATATAGTACCCCAGGCTAACTCCATACAGACACAGTAGATGTACCCCAGGTAACTCCATACAGACACAGTAGATGTACCCCAGGTAACTCCATACAGACACATGAGATGTACCCCAGGCTAACTCCATACAGACACAGGAGATATACCCCAAGTAACTCCATATAGACACAGTAGATGTACCCCAGGCTAATTCCATACAGACACAGGAGATATACCCTAAGTAACTCCATACAGACACAGGAGATGTACCCCAGGTAACTGCATACAGACACAGGAGATGTACCCCAGGCTAACTCCATACAGACACAGTATAAGTACCCAAGGCTAACTCCATACAGACACAGGAGATGTAACCCAGGTAACTCCATACAGACACATTATATAGTACCCCAGGCTAACTCCATACAGACACAGTAGATGTACCCCAGGTAACTCCATACAGACACAGTAGATGTACCCCAGGTAACTCCATACAGACACAGGAGATGTACCCCAGGCTAACTCCATACAGACACAGGAGATATACCCCAAGTAACTCCATATAGACACAGTAGATGTACCCCAGGCTAATTCCATACAGACACAGGAGATATACCCCAAGTAACTCCATATAGACACAGGAGATGTACCCCAGTTAATTCCATACAGACACAGTAGATGTACCCCAGGTAACTCCATACAGACACAGTAGATGTACCACAGGTAACTCCATACAGACACAGTAGATGTACCCCAGGCTAACTCCATACAGACACAGGATATGTACCCCAAGTAACTCCATACAGACACAGGAGATGTACCCCAGGCTAACTCCATACAGACAGAGGAGATGTACCCCAGGTAACTCCATACAGACACAGTATATAGTACCCCAAGTAACTCCATACAGACACAGGAGATGTACCCCAGGTAACGCCATACAGACACAGGATATGTACCCCAGGCTAACTCCATACAGGCACAGGAGATATACCCCAAGTAACTCCATATAGACACAGTAGATGTACCCCAGGCTAACTCCATACAGACATAGGAGATATACCCTAAGTAACTCCATACAGACACAGGAGATGTACCCCAGGTAACTGCATACAGACACAGGAGATGTACCCCAGGCTAACTCCATACAGGCACAGTATAAGTACCCAAGGCTAACTCCATACAGACACAGGAGATGTAACCCAGGTAACTCCATACAGACACATTATATAGTACCCCAGGCTAACTCCATACAGACACAGTAGATGTACCCCAGGTAACTCCATACAGACACAGTAGATGTACCCCAGGTAACTCCATACAGACACAGGAGATGTACCCCAGGCTAACTCCATACAGACACAGGAGATATACCCCAAGTAACTCCATATAGACACAGTAGATGTACCCCAGGCTAATTCCATACAGACACAGGAGATATACCCTAAGTAACTCCATACAGACACAGGAGATGTACCCCAGGTAACTGCATACAGACACAGGAGATGTACCCCAGGCTAACTCCATACAGACACAGTATAAGTACCCAAGGCTAACTCCATACAGACACAGGAGATGTAACCCAGGTAACTCCATACAGACACATTATATAGTACCCCAGGCTAACTCCATACAGACACAGTAGATGTACCCCAGGTAACTCCATACAGACACAGTAGATGTACCCCAGGTAACTCCATACAGACACAGGAGATGTACCCCAGGCTAACTCCATACAGACACAGGAGATATACCCCAAGTAACTCCATATAGACACAGGAGATGTACCCCAGGCTAACTCCATACAGACACAGGAGATGTACCCCAGGTAACTCCATACAGACACAGGAGATGTACCCCAGGTAACTCCATACAGACACAGCAGATGTACCCCAGGTAACTCCATACAGACACAGGAGATGTACCCCAGGTAACTCCATACAGACACAGGAGATGTACCCCAGGTAACTCCATACAGATACAGGAGATGTACCCCAGGTAACTCCATACAGACACAGGAGATGTACCCCAGGTAACTCCATACAGACACAGGAGATGTACCCCAGGCTAACTCCATACAGACACAGGAGATGTACCCCAAGTAACTCCATACAATCACAGTAGATGTACCCCAGGCTAACTCCATACAGACACAGGAGATGTACCCCAGGTAACTCCATACAGACACAGGAGATGTACCCCAGGCTAACACCATACAGACACAAGAGATGTACCCCAGGTAACTCCATACAGACACAGGCGATGTACCCCAAGTAACTCCATACCGACACAGGAGATGTACCCCAGGTAACTCCATACAGACACAGGAGATGTACCCCAGGCTAACTCCATACAGACACAGGAGATGTACCCCAAGTAACTCCATACAATCACAGTAGATGTACCCCAGGCTAACTCCATACAGACACAGTAGATGTACCCCAAGTAACTCCATAGTCATAGGAGATGTACCCCAAGTAACTCCATACAGACACAGTAGATGTACCCCTGGTAACTCCATACAGTCATAGGAGATGTACCCCAGGTTAACTCAATAGGCCCTACAGACACAGTATATAGTAGTTAACTCCATACAGACACAGTAGATGTACCCCAGGTAACTCCATACAGACACAGTATATAGTTGTACCCCAGGCTAACTCCATACAGACCAGACACAGGAGATGTACCCCAGGTAACTCCATACAGACACAGGAGATGTACCCCAGGCTAACTCCATACAGACACAGGAGATGTACCCCAGGTAACTCCATACAGACACAGTATATAGTACCCCAAGTAACTCCATACAGACACAGGAGATGTACCCCAGGTAACTCCATACAGACACAGTTTATAGTACCCCAAGTAACTCCATACAGACACAGTAGATGTACCCCAGGTAACTCCATACAGACACAGTATATAGTTGTACCCCAGGCTAACTCCATACAGACCAGACACAGGAGATGTACCCCAGGTAACTCCATACAGACACAGGAGATGTACCCCAGGCTAACTCCATATAGACACAGGAGATATACCCCAAGTAACTCCATATAGACACAGTAGATGTACCCCAGGCTAACTCCATACAGACACAGGAAATATACCCCAAGTAACTCCATACAGACACAGGAGATGTACCCCAGGTAACTCCACACAGACACAGGAGATGTAACCCAGGTAACTCCATACAGACACATTCTATAGTGCCCCAGGCTAACTCCATACAGACACAGTAGATGTACTCCAGGTAACTCCATACAGACACAGTAGATGTACCCCAGGTAACTCCATACAGACACAGGAGATGTACCCCAGGCTAACTCCATACAGACACAGGAGATATACCCCAAGTAACTCCATATAGACACAGTAGATGTACCCCAGGCTAATTCCATACAGACACAGGAGATATACCCTAAGTAACTCCATACAGACACAGGAGATGTACCCCAGGTAACTGCATACAGACACAGGAGATGTACCCCAGGCTAACTCCATACAGACACAGTATAAGTACCCAAGGCTAACTCCATACAGACACAGGAGATGTAACCCAGGTAACTCCATACAGACACATTATATAGTGTCGTCGTGCAAAACCGGAAAATACTGGTAAGACTGTTCAGTTTGATAGTAAAACTAGGTCAGTGAAAGTCGACGATGTAGTTATTGACACTTTCAATCCGTCTTTTCTGTAGTGCGCCACTTTAACTCTGTAATTAATATATTATCATGGAATGCTGGAAGTTTACGAGAGAAATATTTACTCCCTAATGTATCCAATTTATTATTCATGTACGATATTGTTTTTATACAGGAAGTTAAGTCGATTTACCCTTTTACTGTAGCTGGATTTAATTTATTAAGAAGCGTTGACAGTAAGAACGGGCACTGCGGTGGGGTTGTAGTGCTTCTGAAACCTTGGCTAGTGCAGTATTTGTTTCGTGTTAACATGAGTCATAATATTATCACATTTTCTTTATCTATGTATCCCAGTATTATATTTTGTTGTGCCTATATACCTCCCTATAAATCTGAGTATTATGATTTTGCTGTTTGGGCGCACATTCAGTCCCTCGTTCTCCCAAAAGGGTCATTTAGATTGATTTTGTTAGGCGATGTAAATTCACGTTTGGGTGATTTAATATTTGAATTCCCTTTACTCTACCCCGAACTGTGTGTCCGTCAACCTGACGATGTTACTCAGAATGAGAATGGAAAGAGACTTTTTCGTCTTTGTTTAGATTGCTCATTGGTTAATCTAAGCTATTTAAATTTACCCAATGGTATATGTCTTGATGGAGACTTAACGTTTAAGCGTGGATCTACTTTTATCTCTGAACTGGACAGAGCAGTGATCAGCATTGATCTGCTGCCTTGTGTCAGAAAGTTTCAAGTGTATCAAAATGTGTTGCCATCTGACCATGCTGCTATCGGCATTAGCCTGTGTTTACATTATGAATATCCAGTACAGTTGCTACTGAGAAATTCTCTATATCTCCAAAACTATGAACATTTCGGCCGGCAGCGCCTGACATTTTCGCCTGTAACCACCCGTAACCTAAATCTGACTCAGTTCTGTGACACTTTAAAAAATCTTGTCACTGAGCGCACGTTTGAGAATACTGACGCAATGTCACAGTACATTACATCTACACTGTATGATACTGCTAAGCAAACCAAATATCATGCCAAGGCCCACCATAATAATACCCCTGTACATGTTCCTCATTCCACAGCAGCATTGTGGACAGCCTTATCTGAGTCCAATGATCCCAAGACCATGTGGAACCGTATTGGGTGGAAAGGAAGTATCGACTGCACTTCCACGGCTAGTGATAGGCCATCTGATGAAGCCTTTTCCCAGCACTTTGAGTCACTCCTAAGTGATGGTTCTGATGTCCTCCCCTTACGCATTACTAGTAATAGACATGAAGGGTTAGACGCAAAAATATCTTTAGATGAGGTAAAAGAGGGACTAGCCCATATGAAGAGCAATAAGGCTCCGGGTCCAGACGGTCTGTCTGCTTCCATTCTGAAATCGTTGCCTGTACAGTGGCTCCTGTTAATCGTGACATTATTTAACTGGGTATTTGATAGTGCTGTCATGCCCACTAGCTGGGGGTTGAGTAGACTTGTTGCAGTTTTCAAGCGTGGAGCAATCGGCGTCTGTTCAAACTACCGTGGAATCAGTATTATTAACTCTCTGACAAAACTTTTCGATACGATCATCACTAAGCGGCTGCAGAGTTGGCGGATGCCTAGCCCTGAGCAGGCTGGTGCCTGTAAGGGTAGAGGTTGTGAAGAACAAATTCTAACAATTAGACTCCTTATTGACTATGTTACTAACAAGAACCGCACTTTATTCCTTCTCTTCGTAGACTTTAAAACAGCCTATGACAAAGTTCCAAGAAACCTTCTATTCGAACAACTTCTGTCTATGGGATGCACTAACCGTATTGTAAATGCTATACATGGGTTGTACTCAAACGCACGGAGTTTAGTTGGGTCAAAAATTGTTCATTCAACGGTTGGTGTTTTGCAGGGGGCCCCTGGATCGTGTTACCTCTTCACAATGTTTATTGACCCATTAGTTAAGGTTCTGAAATCCCTTCCATGGGACGATTTCCTATGCTGGTTACATATTCTACTGTTAATGGATGATTCTATTATTTTAGCTACTACCCGAGAGAAATGCTTAGAAAAACTTTCAGTACTATTGCAATTCTGCAATGAATCAGGTATGGTCATTAACAGGTCCAAAACAAAATTTATGGCAATAGGAAATGTTACTGCCACTGACCGTCATCCCTTAATTGCCTATGGACTGGGCTATTCTGAAAATCCAATGATAGTCGACAACACTGATACCTACATTTACTTGGGTTCCCCTATAACTCAATGTGGGGGCGTTGATGCAGCAGTTTCCTTCCATATAGCAGAAAAGCAGAAACATATTTCTAAATTCCATGGTTTTCTTAGCAAGCATGCCAGCAGTCCATTGTGGTTGAAACTCAAAGTCTTTCATGCATGTTTGCTTTCAGCAACCATGTACAGTTGTGAAACATGGATTGGCGCCAACCTTTCATCTGCCTGCAGAACCTACAATGAAATGTTAACAGCCACACTTGGTGTACGTCCGCGCACCAGTCGAGATTTACTTTACATTGAATCAGGTCTCCCCCCTCCAGCTACCTATGTTTACCAACGCCAGTATGATTTTATATGTCGTATGCTTGAGGACAGAGACCTCCACAGCCCGTTATTTTTAGTGCTCGATATGTGCTTACAAGAACAAACTCCAATGGCCAGGCAGATTGAGCGGCTGTTAGGAAAAGGTCCCGACTTTGCTGGTACCGCCAGGGCTGAGATTATGGATAAGATCCGTCTCTCCACCTCCACCCGGATCACATTCTATAGAGATTGCAATCCAAGCCTCCATCTGCATGAAGTTTATTGCAAGCAGAGATATTTCAACGAACATCACAGAATCGCCTGGACAAGACTACGCTTGACCTCTACGAGTCTACCAGTAGAAAAGGCTAGGTGGCGTGGTCAGGCTAAAGACACCCGTTTCTGCCAATGTGGAGATCTGCAGTCAGAATCCCATTATATCACGACTTGCCCATTAGTGCCCCGCCTTCCAGAACTCGATTACTCAAGTACCACAGCCTTTATGTGCAACACAGACCAGCGGCTTGTAATGAAATCTGTTTCTGAGATTGTTTCAGTTGCGGAATCCTTATGAACTCGATATTGCTCTAGATTGTATAGATGATGTATAATCAGTTTCTCTTGTGTTCTTATTGTATATGTCTCACTTGTATTCATGTATTTGATTCACTTGCCTCTGATCGAAAGTAGTATTGCATATGTTGTCTTGTATTGTATTACTTGGTTATACTAATGTTTAGTAGATTGCCTCGGATTGTTACTTGTTGTATTGCATATGTTGTTTTGTATCGTATTACTTGTTTATACTAAAAGTTTAAGGGATTTGCCCCAGAGAATATCACTTAAATTGTTGTATTGCATCTTTCGTTTTGTATCGTACTTGTTTATGCTAATGTTTGTAGTGGAACTCCACTTAGTTTTGTTTCATAATACCTGTTTATGTACATTATACTAATGTTTTAGTAGATTGCCTCAGATTATATTACTTTGTTTTACGTTGTGTACAGATTATGTTGTATTGCATCAGGATCGCTTGTTTCTCGTTTTGTTGTGTCATACCAACAGTATGTCTAGATCTAGGTCGTGTTCGTTGCTCAGTGTACGATTAATTTATGTTGTTCAGTTTTATAACAAGTTTATGTTTCTTTCACACTATTTGTATTGTAGGACATTTGAGTATAGTGGCGCTTATCATTAGGTAACTGAATTTAATAATGTCGATAATAATATATATATATGTACTGGCTGTCTATTGTTGATATTAATATGTAGGTTGATGTAGTGTAGGCCTACTGTACAACTGCTGTAATGCATATTTAGACCTGTACTGTACTTGCAGAATTGTAGTGAATTTCCCACTCCAAATTATTAGTTTTTATGGATTAATTAATAATATTTGAATAAATAGTACCCCAGGCTAACTCCATACAGACACAGTAGATGTACCCCAGGTAACTCCATACAGACACAGTAGATGTACCCCAGGTAACTCCATACAGACACAGGAGATGTACCCCAGGCTAACTCCATAGAGACACAGGAGATATACCCCAAGTAACTCCATATAGACACAGTAGATGTACCCCAGGCTAATTCCATACAGACACAGGAGATATACCCCAAGTAACTCCATATAGACACAGGAGATGTACCCCAGTTAATTCCATACAGACACAGTAGATGTACCCCAGGTAACTCCATACAGACACAGTAGATGTACCACAGGTAACTCCATACAGACACAGTAGATGTACCCCAGGCTAACTCCATACAGACACAGGATATGTACCCCAAGTAACTCCATACAGACACAGGAGATGTACCCCAGGCTAACTCCATACAGACAGAGGAGATGTACCCCAGGTAACTCCATACAGACACAGTATATAGTACCCCAAGTAACTCCATACAGACACAGGAGATGTACCCCAGGTAACGCCATACAGACACAGGATATGTACCCCAGGCTAACTCCATACAGGCACAGGAGATATACCTCAAGTAACTCCATATAGACACAGTAGATGTACCCCAGGCTAACTCCATACAGACATAGGAGATATACCCTAAGTAACTCCATACAGACACAGGAGATGTACCCCAGGTAACTGCATACAGACACAGGAGATGTACCCCAGGCTAACTCCATACAGACACAGTATAAGTACCCAAGGCTAACTCCATACAGACACAGGAGATGTAACCCAGGTAACTCCATACAGACACATTATATAGTACCCCAGGCTAACTCCATACAGACACAGTAGATGTACCCCAGGTAACTCCATACAGCCACAGTAGATGTACCCCAGGTAACTCTATACAGACACAGGAGATGTACCCCAGACTAACTCCATACAGACACAGGAGATATACCCCAAGTAACTCCATATAGACACAGTAGATGTACCCCAGGCTAATTCCATACAGACACAGGAGATATACCCTAAGTAACTCCATACAGACACAGGAGATGTACCCCAGGTAACTGCATACAGACACAGGAGATGTACCCCAGGCTAACTCCATACAGACACAGTATAAGTACCCAAGGCTAACTCCATACAGACACAGGAGATGTAACCCAGGTAACTCCATACAGACACATTATATAGTACCCCAGGCTAACTCCATACAGACACAGTAGATGTACCCCAGGTAACTCCATACAGACACAGTAGATGTACCCCAGGTAACTCCATACAGACACAGGAGATGTACCCCAGGCTAACTCCATACAGACACAGGAGATATACCCCAAGTAACTCCATATAGACACAGGAGATGTACCCCAGGCTAACCCCATACAGACACAGGAGATGTACCCCAGGTAACTCCATACAGACACAGGAGATGTACCCCAGGTAACTCCATACAGACACAGCAGATGTACCCCAGGTAACTCCATACAGACACAGGAGATGTACCCCAGGTAACTCCATACAGACACAGGAGATGTACCCCAGGTAACTCCATACAGATACAGGAGATGTACCCCAGGCTAACTCCATACAGACACAGGAGATATACCCCAAGTAACTCCATATAGACACAGTAGATGTACCCCAGGCTAATTCCATACAGACACAGGAGATATACCCTAAGTAACTCCATACAGACACAGGAGATGTACCCCAGGTAACTGCATACAGACACAGGAGATGTACCCCAGGCTAACTCCATACAGACACAGTATAAGTACCCAAGGCTAACTCCATACAGACACAGGAGATGTAACCCAGGTAACTCCATACAGACACATTATATAGTACCCCAGGCTAACTCCATACAGACACAGTAGATGTACCCCAGGTAACTCCATACAGACACAGTAGATGTACCCCAGGTAACTCCATACAGACACAGGAGATGTACCCCAGGCTAACTCCATACAGACACAGGAGATATACCCCAAGTAACTCCATATAGACACAGTAGATGTACCCCAGGCTAATTCCATACAGACACAGGAGATATACCCCAAGTAACTCCATATAGACACAGGAGATGTACCCCAGTTAATTCCATACAGACACAGTAGATGTACCCCAGGTAACTCCATACATACACAGTAGATGTACCACAGGTAACTCCATACAGACACAGTAGATGTACCCCAGGCTAACTCCATACAGACACAGGATATGTACCCCAAGTAACTCCATACAGACACAGGAGATGTACCCCAGGCTAACTCCATACAGACAGAGGAGATGTACCCCAGGTAACTCCATACAGACACAGTATATAGTACCCCAAGTAACTCCATACAGACACAGGAGATGTACCCCAGGTAACGCCATACAGACACAGGATATGTACCCCAGGCTAACTCCATACAGGCACAGGAGATATACCCCAAGTAACTCCATATAGACACAGTAGATGTACCCCAGGCTAACTCCATACAGACATAGGAGATATACCCTAAGTAACTCCATACAGACACAGGAGATGTACCCCAGGTAACTGCATACAGACACAGGAGATGTACCCCAGGCTAACTCCATACAGACACAGTATAAGTACCCAAGGCTAACTCCATACAGACACAGGAGATGTAGCCCAGGTAACTCCATACAGACACATTATATAGTACCCCAGGCTAACTCCATACAGACACAGTAGATGTACCCCAGGTAACTCCATACAGACACAGTAGATGTACCCCAGGTAACTCCATACAGACACAGGAGATGTACCCCAGGCTAACTCCATACAGACACAGGAGATATACCCCAAGTAACTCCATATAGACACAGTAGATGTACCCCAGGCTAATTCCATACAGACACAGGAGATATACCCTAAGTAACTCCATACAGACACAGGAGATGTACCCCAGGTAACTGCATACAGACACAGGAGATGTACCCCAGGCTAACTCCATACAGACACAGTATAAGTACCCAAGGCTAACTCCATACAGACACAGGAGATGTAACCCAGGTAACTCCATACAGACACATTATATAGTACCCCAGGCTAACTCCATACAGACACAGTAGATGTACCCCAGGTAACTCCATACAGACACAGTAGATGTACCCCAGGTAACTCCATACAGACACAGGAGATGTACCCCAGGCTAACTCCATACAGACACAGGAGATATACCCCAAGTAACTCCATATAGACACAGGAGATGTACCCCAGGCTAACTCCATACAGACACAGGAGATGTACCCCAGGTAACTCCATACAGACACAGGAGATGTACCCCAGGTAACTCCATACAGACACAGCAGATGTACCCCAGGTAACTCCATACAGACACAGGAGATGTACCCCAGGTAACTCCATACAGACACAGGAGATGTACCCCAGGTAACTCCATACAGATACAGGAGATGTACCCCAGGTAACTCCATACAGACACAGGAGATGTACCCCAGGTAACTCCATACAGACACATGAGATGTACCCCAGGCTAACTCCATACAGACACAGGAGATGTACCCCAAGTAACTCCATACAATCACAGTAGATGTACCCCAGGCTAACTCCATACAGACACAGGAGATGTACCCCAGGTAACTCCATACAGACACAGGAGATGTACCCCAGGCTAACACCATACAGACACAAGAGATGTACCCCAGGTAACTCCATACAGACACAGGCGATGTACCCCAAGTAACTCCATACCGACACAGGAGATGTACCCCAGGTAACTCCATACAGACACAGGAGATGTACCCCAGGCTAACTCCATACAGTCACAGGAGATGTACCCCAAGTAACTCCATACAATCACAGTAGATGTACCCCAGGCTAACTCCATACAGACACAGTAGATGTACCCCAAGTAACTCCGTAGTCATAGGAGATGCACCCCAAGTAACTCCATACAGACACAGTAGATGTACCCCTGGTAACTCCATACAGTCATAGGGGATGTACCCCAGGTTAACTCAATAGGCCCTACAGACACAGTATATAGTAGTTAACTCCATACAGACACAGTAGATGTACCCCAGGTAACTCCATACAGACACAGTATATAGTTGTACCCCAGGCTAACTCCATACAGACCAGACACAGGAGATGTACCCCAGGTAACTCCATACAGACACAGGAGATGTACCCCAGGCTAACTCCATACAGACACAGGAGATGTACCCCAGGTAACTCCATACAGACACAGTATATAGTACCCCAAGTAACTCCATACAGACACAGGAGATGTACCCCAGGTAACTCCATACAGACACAGTTTATAGTACCCCAAGTAACTCCATACAGACACAGTAGATGTACCCCAGGCTAACTCCATACAGACATAGGAGATATACCCTAAGTAACTCCATACAGACACAGGAGATGTACCCCAGGTAACTGCATACAGACACAGGAGATGTACCCCAGGCTAACTCCATACAGACACAGTATAAGTACCCAAGGCTAACTCCATACAGACACAGGAGATGTAGCCCAGGTAACTCCATACAGACACATTATATAGTACCCCAGGCTAACTCCATACAGACACAGTAGATGTACCCCAGGTAACTCCATACAGACACAGTAGATGTACCCCAGGTAACTCCATACAGACACAGGAGATGTACCCCAGGCTAACTCCATACAGACACAGGAGATATACCCCAAGTAACTCCATATAGACACAGTAGATGTACCCCAGGCTAATTCCATACAGACACAGGAGATATACCCTAAGTAACTCCATACAGACACAGGAGATGTACCCCAGGTAACTGCATACAGACACAGGAGATGTACCCCAGGCTAACTCCATACAGACACAGTATAAGTACCCAAGGCTAACTCCATACAGACACAGGAGATGTAACCCAGGTAACTCCATACAGACACATTATATAGTACCCCAGGCTAACTCCATACAGACACAGTAGATGTACCCCAGGTAACTCCATACAGACACAGTAGATGTACCCCAGGTAACTCCATACAGACACAGGAGATGTACCCCAGGCTAACTCCATACAGACACAGGAGATATACCCCAAGTAACTCCATATAGACACAGGAGATGTACCCCAGGCTAACTCCATACAGACACAGGAGATGTACCCCAGGTAACTCCATACAGACACAGGAGATGTACCCCAGGTAACTCCATACAGACACAGCAGATGTACCCCAGGTAACTCCATACAGACACAGGAGATGTACCCCAGGTAACTCCATACAGACACAGGAGATGTACCCCAGGTAACTCCATACAGATACAGGAGATGTACCCCAGGTAACTCCATACAGACACAGGAGATGTACCCCAGGTAACTCCATACAGACACATGAGATGTACCCCAGGCTAACTCCATACAGACACAGGAGATGTACCCCAAGTAACTCCATACAATCACAGTAGATGTACCCCAGGCTAACTCCATACAGACACAGGAGATGTACCCCAGGTAACTCCATACAGACACAGGAGATGTACCCCAGGCTAACACCATACAGACACAAGAGATGTACCCCAGGTAACTCCATACAGACACAGGCGATGTACCCCAAGTAACTCCATACCGACACAGGAGATGTACCCCAGGTAACTCCATACAGACACAGGAGATGTACCCCAGGCTAACTCCATACAGACACAGGAGATGTACCCCAAGTAACTCCATACAATCACAGTAGATGTACCCCAGGCTAACTCCATACAGACACAGTAGATGTACCCCAAGTAACTCCGTAGTCATAGGAGATGCACCCCAAGTAACTCCATACAGACACAGTAGATGTACCCCTGGTAACTCCATACAGTCATAGGGGATGTACCCCAGGTTAACTCAATAGGCCCTACAGACACAGTATATAGTAGTTAACTCCATACAGACACAGTAGATGTACCCCAGGTAACTCCATACAGACACAGTATATAGTTGTACCCCAGGCTAACTCCATACAGACCAGACACAGGAGATGTACCCCAGGTAACTCCATACAGACACAGGAGATGTACCCCAGGCTAACTCCATACAGACACAGGAGATGTACCCCAGGTAACTCCATACAGACACAGTATATAGTACCCCAAGTAACTCCATACAGACACAGGAGATGTACCCCAGGTAACTCCATACAGACACAGTTTATAGTACCCCAAGTAACTCCATACAGACACAGTAGATGTACCCCAGGTAACTCCATACAGACACAGTATATAGTTGTACCCCAGGCTAACTCCATACAGACCAGACACAGGAGATGTACCCCAGGTAACTCCATACAGACACAGGAGATGTACCCCAGGCTAACTCCATATAGACACAGGAGATATACCCCAAGTAACTCCATACAGACACAGTAGATGTACCCCAGGCTAACTCCATACAGACACAGGAAATATACCCCAAGTAACTCCATACAGACACAGGAGATGTACCCCAGGTAACTCCACACAGACACAGGAGATGTACCCCAGGCTAACTCCATACAGACACAGTAGATGTACCCCAAGTAACTCCATATAGACACAGTAGATGTACCACAGGTAACTCCATATAGACACAGTAGATGTACCACAGGTAACTCCATACAGACACAGGATATGTACCCCAGGCTAACTCCATACAGACACAGGAGATATACCCCAAGTAACTCCATATAGACACAGTAGATGTACCCCAAGTAACTGCATACAGACACAGGAGATGTACCCCAGGCTAACTCCATACAGACACAGTATAAGTACCCAAGGCTAACTCCATACAGACACAGGAGATGTAACCCAGGTAACTCCATACAGACACATTATATATTACCCCAGGCTAACTCCATACAGACACAGGAGATGTACCCCAGGTAACTCCATACAGACACAGGAGATGTACCCCAGGCTAACTCCATACAGACGCAGGAGATATACCCCAAGTAACTCCATATAGACACAGTAGATGTACCCCAGGCTAATTCCATACAGACACAGGAGATATACCCCAAGTAACTCCGTAGTCATAGGAGATGTACCCCAGTTAACTCCATACAGACACAGTAGATGTACCCCAGGTAACTCCATACAGACACAGGAGATGTACCCCAGGTAACTCCATACAGACACAGTAGATGTACCCCAGGCTAACTCCATACAGACACAGGAGATGTACCCCAAGTAACTCCATACAGACACAGGAGATGTACCCCAGGCTAACTCCATACAGACACAGGAGATGTACCCCAAGTAACTCCATACAGACACAGGAGATGTACCCCAGGTAACTCCATACAGACACACGAGATATACCCCAAGTAACTCCATACAGACATAGTAGATGTACCCCAGGCTAACTCCATACAGACACAGGAGATGTACCCCAAGCTAACTCCATACAGACACAGAAGATATACCCCAAGTAACTCCATACAGACACAGTAGATTTACCCCAGGCTAACTCCATACAGACACAGGAGATGTACCCCAAGTAACTCCATACAGACACAGTAGATGTACCCCAGGCTAACTCCATACGGACACAGGAGATGTGCCCCAAGTAACTCCATACAATCACAGTAGATGTACCCCAGGCTAACTCCATACAGACACAGGAGATGTACCCCAGGCTAACTCCATACAGACACAGGAGATGTACCCCAGGCTAACTCCATACAGACACAAGAGATGTACCCCAGGTAACTCCATACAGACACAGGCGATGTACCCCAAGTAACTCCATACCGACACAGGAGATGTACCCCAGGTAACTCCATACAGACACAGGAGATGTACCCCAGGCTAACTCCATACAGACACAGGAGATGTACCCCAAGTAACTCCATACAATCACAGTAGATGTACCCCAGGCTAACTCCATACAGACACAGTAGATGTACCCCAAGTAACTCCGTAGTCATAGGAGATGTACCCCAAGTAACTCCATACAGACACAGTAGATGTACCCGAGGTAACTCCATACAGTCATAGGAGATGTACCCCAGGTTAACTCAATAGGCCCTACAGACACAGTATATAGTAGTTAACTCCATACAGACACAGGAGATAGTATCCCAAGTAACTCCATACAGTCATAGATGTACCCCAGGCTAACTCCATACAGACACAGGAGATGTACCCCAGGTAACTCCATACAGACACAGGAGATGTACCCCAGGTAACTCCATACAGACACAGGAGATGTACCCCAGGCTAACTCTATACAGACACAGGAGATGTACCCCAAGTAACTCCATACAGATCACTGTAGATGTACCCCAGGCTAACTCCATACAGACACAGGAGATGTACCCCAGGTAACTCCATACAGACACAGGAGATGTACCCCAGGCTAACACCATACAGACACAAGAGATGTACCCCAGGTAACTCCATACAGACACAGGCGATGTACCCCAAGTAACTCCATACCGACACAGGAGATGTACCCCAGGTAACTCCATACAGACACAGGAGATGTACCCCAGGCTAACTCCATACAGACACAGGAGATGTACCCCAGGCTAACTCCATACAGACACAGTAGATGTACCCCAAGTAACTCCGTCAGTCATAGGAGATGTACCCCAAGTAACTCCATACAGACACAGTAGATGTACCCCAGGCTAACTCCATACAGTCATAGGAGATGTACCCCAGGTTAACTCAATAGGCCCTACAGACACAGTATATAGTCCCCAGTCTAACTCCATACAGACACAGGAGATAGTATCCCAAGTAACTCCATACACGTCATAGATGTACCCCAGGTTAACTCAATACAGACACATAGTCCCCAGCTAACTCCATACAGGCACAGGAGATTGTATCCCAAGTAACTCCATACCGACACAGGAGATGTACCCCAGGTAACTCCATACAGACACAGGAGATGTACCCCAGGCTAACTCCATACAGACACAGGAGATGTACCCCAGGCTAACTCCATACAGACACAGTAGATGTACCCCAAGTAACTCCGTAGTCATAGGAGATGTACCCCAAGTAACTCCATACAGACACAGTAGATGTACCCCAGGTAACTCCATACAGTCATAGGAGATGTACCCCAGGTTAACTCAATAGGCCCTACAGACACAGTATATAGTAGTTAACTCCATACAGACACAGGAGATAGTATCCCAAGTAACTCCATACAGTCATAGATGTACCCCAGGTTAACTCAATACAGACACATAGTAGCTAACTCCATACAGGCACAGGAGATTGTACCCCAAGTAACTCCATAGAGTCATAGGAGGTGTACCCCAGGGTAACTTCAATACAGACACAGGAGATAGTAACCCATGCAAACTCAATACATTTTACTATTAACACGTTGTGTGCCCATTACTCTGGTTCTACATCATGGAATTTTATAAAAAATTTCCAGAAGGGCGGAGTAGTATCGAGATACACCTGGAACCTAATAAAATTTAATATTATAAGTAATTCAACAGGACTAAGGATGATCCAACTCTATAGCAAATGGAGCGGAAAAAATGAATTCACCACCAGCGGGGATCGAACCCGCGTCTCCCGATAAACGTTCAGGTATGCTAACCACTACACCACCTCCGTGGTGTAGTTGTATGCTAGCCACTACACCACCTCCGTGGTGTAGTGGTTAGCATACCTGAACGTTTATCGGGAGACGCGGGTTCGATCCCCGCTGGTGGCGAATTTATTTTTTCCGCTCCATTTGCTATAGAGTTGGATCATCCTTAGTCCTGTTTAATTACTTATAATTTATACAATCTATGGATGTTACACATATACAATAAAATTTAATATTGTTTTTGTGTCAGTGTATGACAAGTAAATGACAGTAAACGGCGGGGTAGCTCAGTTGGTTGAGCGCCGGGCCTGCAAAGAATTGGTTGTAGGTTCAGCCCCGCCAGGTCCACTCAGCCTTTCATCAACTGGGGTCGATAAAATGAGTACCAGTTAAATAACTGGGAGCAAATCTTAGGGTAGCAGCTATTGATATAGGAGCCTATGTATGTCTTGTCAGCCTTGTCATTGTATGGGGGTCACTTAATTGCACTTAAAAACCAAAAAATAGCACGTTTTCGAAGAAAATATTAGAAATTCATTAATTGTTTTAGCAAAATTTCCGATATGGGGTTTTCCTTTTTACTGGTTTCATTTCTGATGTCAATTTTAATGTTTGACAGAATCTCGAACGTCTGTATGTCTGTCTCTATGTACGTTGGTCTGTCTTGACAGACATATGGACAGACAAGACAAATATATAGACATACTAGACTGAGTCAAATAGGATAACACCAGAAAAGAAATCAGCGAGCATAAAAACGATTTAAGAGTCCTATATTCGGACTGAGTGGACCTAAATTAGCTTAAAGGGGACCTAAGCTCGTAGTTAATTCGTCTTATTACTTCGTGGGCGCTATTGAATTGAATTCATGAAAACAGCTATTATTATTAATCAATTGACACCTCGACTCCTCTCTGAGATTCCGACTACTCTATCCGATAGAATAAAATAATCATTTCGCTAACTGCTCTCTATCTTCGATAATCACAATTTATAATTCATTAGATGACTACAACATAATAATTATAGTTTGAAGTTGTCTAGAAAATATCTCGTACACCACCGGGACTACCCTCACACGAATTTATCAAAAAAACAGGTAAACAAAGTCTTACACCCCACAAACCAACAAAAAACATTGAGTGGAATACAGTATTTTCAACTTATTTATCAAACAGAACAAAAAGGTTTGACTTGACTCGTACTGTCCCTTACTACTTGCTTTACGGCGGGCCGCTAGCTTTAGTAGTCTTGTGTAACAACCATCATTTTTTGGAACAGAACCGAATATGTTAAACAAAAAAACTTGTATCTGATTGTAGCAGTCTTGGAAATAGTTATTGTGAACATTCCAGAGATTATTGTAGTTTACAAAATATTAGGGTTGCAATCAGCCGAAACAAATGTAATCCAGTCTTAATGCGTACTTACGTCATGAATATATTTAAAACAGATGTTACAAATTGTAATTTAGAAATATGATTAGTTAATTATTTGGAACGAATTCCATCCTACTGATAATAATTGACGTTGTAATTTTTACCATTACGGAATTGCAGATGTTACAGGTACTAATCAAAAGACAAATAATTGAAATATTTAATTATTTCAAATTTTTTTATATATAAGACGCGCCGAAAAGTGTAAAAATATTTTCCAGTCTTATAATTCACTCCTTTGCATTGTAAATAGAAAATTATTTGTAAACAATTAAAGGAAGAAGAAAAATCGAAGACCAGATAAATTTTTCCATAAAAAAAAAATTTATCTGGTCTTCGATTTTTCTTCTTCCTTTAATTGTTTACAAGACCAGTCCAGTCTACTGCTGGACAGCGCGTAACATAACAGTCACACTTACACTACGCTAGTACCGGTAATATATACCTAGTCTCTAACTGTGTTTCTCTCGTTTTGAATTTCCCTCGACCACTCAAACTCCAAAGTGAAACACAGTTAGAGACTAGGTATATAATATATATACAGTTAGAGACTAGGTATATAATATATATACAGTTAGAGACTAGGTATATAATATATACCTAGTCTCTAACTGTGTTTCTCTCGTTTTGATTTCCCTCGACCACTCAATCTTATTACTCATTACTCATTACTCCTTACAAACTCATTACCGGTACTACAATATATATACTACAATAAGGTGAGTTGGTGATAAATCCAAGAGCAGCTAATCCGATACTGTTGAAAATCCAAATGCAGCTCCAGTTATTTGTGCTCAAATAGCACATATAACCCTGCTAAAATCCATACCGGTAATGTTTGCAGAAAACACCCGCTACAAAGGGAAATCTAAATATTTTAATTGATAATTTTCTACAACTTTCTGGCAATAATGTGAGATTACTCGCTTAACCCTATTAAACCCGGGGGGGGGGGGGGGGGGGGGGGGTCAATACAATATGACCCCCCCCCCGTGGTTTTTTTATTATAATTCTGAAACAAACGCAGTTGGGAATCTGAAATTTTATGACTTTTCCTAAAAATCTATTGTCTTCATGGTAGTGAAAACCGTTTTCAAAAATATTGGGTACTTTTCAAGTTATAGCACCATTTTTTAACCCTACTTTTGGCACTTTTTTTGAGACGTTTTTTGAAAATTACATTTCATTAAATATGAATTGTAACATCTCTACTTTTGATTTACACCGGTTTTTTGGTGTTAGAAATTGGATGGAATTCATATAAATTGATTTAGAAATTTCAAACTTGTTTTTTTCGATAGGTGCCAAATTTTGGTGCCAGCACCAAAATTTGAAATAAATCAATTTTGTAAATTGATTGTTTGAAACTTGTTTTTTACGCAATTGGGGTTTGTTGGGGTTCTGGATTCGATGAAATATATACGAATTGCACCAAGCGTATCAAACTTGTATTTTTCGGTGCTGTGTGCAAATTTTGGTGCTAGCACGAAATTTTGAAAATCCATTCAATAGATAAAATTGCTTGTGACAATTTATTTCTTGCGTTTTAGAGGTTTATGGCTGTTCTGAATTCAATGGAAAATATAATTATCGAACTAGACATCTCAAACTTGTATTTTTCGGATGTGGGTGAAAAATGTGGTGCTAGCACCAAATTTTGAAAACCATCAAATATATCAATTGATTGTGTCACCTTGTTTCTTGCGTTATGCGGGTTTGTGATGGTTCTGAATTCAATGGAATCAGTAAAAATTTCATAAGAGTTCTCAAACTTGTATTTTTCGCCGGTTTTTGAAAATTGTTGTGCCAGCTCCAAATTTTGGAAAATATGCAAATTGATAAGTAGATAGTATCACCTTGTTTCTTGCGTTATACGGGTTTATGAGGGTCCTGAATCCGATGGAATCAATAAAAACAGCACTGGACATCGCAAACGTGTACTTTTTGGTGATGGGTACGAAATTTGGTGCTAGCACCAAAATTTGCCAAATTACGCCGAAAAATACAAGTAGGAATGATCTGGCATATTAGAAATGTATTCCATTAGAATCAGCGCCCTCGAAAACCTGAGAATGTGAATTTATAGCATCGTATAAGTGAATTAAAAATTTTGTGTTCTAACTGAAAAGTGCTGGTTACTTGTTTTTTTCATTTTTTTCCTACGCAGAGAGGACTAAACGCCATTTATAGTAATCATATCATTTTGTTATTTTTTCCAATGTATTTTGCACCCCAGAAAACCTGTATTGAAAAATAATTAGCCGAAAATGTAACTTTCAAATTTTGTGAAAATTGTGCACTACTTGTAATTTTGGTGCTGCAATATAACCACCCCAGTACATTATTTCGAAAATTTTTTTTTTCGGTCGGATCCAGACAAGTGATACCTACGTACAAACAAAAAATCAGACGTTTTCGTAAATATTTGTAGATTTTAGAGGGGGGGTTCAATATGACCCCCCCCCCCCCCCGGTATTTGTACAACATTTTATAGCCCGGTACTAATAGGGTTAAATAATTTATTTTACAACAACCCAGTAATCCATTTGGAATCTCGACTCGATCCGATCTGCAGTGTAATTCAAATAGTGGCGAGGACCAAAACAATATTACGTAATTTTATCCGAAAATATTCTAGAATGAAACCGTTTTATAGTTTTGCAATGTAAAAATGTATGTTTCTAGTAAGGGGGTTTTGGTATAGATGATCAAAATTAATGTTTATCACCCTTTGGCTTTTGTTTGACGCAAGTATCGTTGTTCATCATGCAGCATATAAGGGAAAAAGGGTACACCTTGGCTTCGCTATACAAATGTACCTGTAGGAATTGTGAAATGCCCAGCTAAAGAGCAATACATTTTTGATTACAGTAACTTTAACCAACAAAAATTTATAGAGGAACTGGCTCTCCCATCCACTTGGACATATAATAACACAGACAAAACACTAGACAACAAATTCACCGCCTTCTATAACGATTTTGACTCTGTATGTAGAAAACATTTACCTCAAGTAAAACTAGATACCCACCACACCCCACGTAAGCCATGGATATCCCAAACTCTTATAAACTCAACCATTAAAAAAAACAAAATGTATGCATCATTAATGTCCCATCCTACACAAGAAAAACTAAATAAATATAAACAATACCGCAACATTCTTACCCTATCACTCCGTATAGCCGAAAAAAATTACTACGCAAAACAATTCGAAAATAACGCACATAGCACTAGGAAAACATGGAAAACAATTAATACAGCACTGCATAGAAACAAAAAACTAACTTCCCCAAAAAACTAACGGTTGAATCTGCAAACGGCAAAATTGAAGTAACCAGTCAGTGCGACATAGCGAACATTTTTAACACACACTTCGCCTCAATTGGCCCGCAGTTAGCAGATAAAATTCCAATATCTACCCGGTCCCCTACCCGTCATATAACCCACCGCCAAATGATCTCCTCCGCATTAATGGAAACATCCCAAGCAGAAATAATATACTACATACTGGATCTTAGTAACACTACTTCAACCTACGATTACTTCCCTGTAAAACTAGTAAAAGCAGCAGCCTATGACATCGCACTCCATTTAACATATTTATTTAGTCAATGATTCCATACGTCATGCTTACTTTACCAACATAGGCCTACTGAAACAAGCTAAGATTACACCAATTTACAAAAACGGAGATCCTACAGACAAAAACAATTATAGACCCATATCCATCTTACCACTTTTTAGCAAATTGTATGAACGAGTTATATATAAACAGCCAACTTTTAACCTACCTCAACAAATACTGTATACTAACATCTTCACAATATGGATTTAGGAAATCAATAACTACCATTGACGCAATATTCACTTCACAGTAACCCAAACCATACAACAATCTCTCGACAACTATAACTCCTCTTGCTTAATCGCTCTCGACTTTCGACACAATAAACCACGACATCTTGATCCAAAAACTGAGCTGTTACGGTATCCGTGGACTCCCTCTCAAATTAATCTCCAGTTTTCTTTCAGATAGATCCCACGTTGTGTCAATTGACGGTAACCTCTCAAATCATACTACTGCCCCCTGCGGCCTTGCCCAAGGAAGCCTCCTCTCCCCGCTATTATTCTTATTATACATAAATGACTTACCCAAGTGCACATAACTACTAACTGCTCTGTTTGCAGATGACACCACTCTCCTATACAACCACAATAACCTGGAAACTTTAATATCAACCGTAAACTCAGAACTTCTTAAAATAGATGACTGGCTTACTGATAACAAACTGTCCCTCAACTTAACTAAAACCGAATACCTAATATTTACGAACAAAAATTGCGGTTCTCTCCCTAGTGTAATACCGTTCTATTCTAGTAAACCGAAACTTGGTATATATATTAATTTGTCAACGCCAAGCTGATCAGGGCATGAATGAATAAAGCAAAATAAAACCCAATGAACCCTCACAAAGAAGCTCACAAACTAGGGCGCTAATCCTGTAGTAACCACCTCCCGAACCTCCCTTATTTGGCTTAGCACAACGCACAATGTTTAGCTCGGCGTCTACACTTCACCAATTACCCCTGCCACCTGCTGCCGTGTCATCAGTCATGATTGACCTCATGTCCATGAACTAAATGTTGTAATTAAGGGAAAGGAGCAGGTTACAGTGGCGGTGATTTCTAACCGAAACAATAAACGAAACTAATTTTCGTAATTAAAGGGAAAGGAGCAGGTTACAGTGGCGGTGATTTCTAACCGAAACAATAAACGAAACTAAATGTTGTAATTAAGGGAAAGGAGCAGGTTACAGTGGCGGTGATTTCTAACCGAAACAATAAACGAAACTAAATGTTGTAATTAAGGGAAAGGAGCAGGTTACAGTGGCCGTGATTTCTAACCGAAACAATAAACGAAACTAAATTTAGTAATTAAGGGAAAGGAGCAGGTTACAGTGGCGGTGATTTCTAACCGAAACAATAAACGAAACTAAATGTTGTAATTAAGGGAAAGGAGCAGGTTACAGTGGCCGTGATTTCTAACCGAAACAATAAACGAAACTAAATTTAGTAATTAAGGGAAAGGAGCAGGTTACAGTGGCGGTGATTTCTAACCGAAACAATAAACGAAACTAAATGTTGTAATTAAGGGAAAGGAGCAGGTTACAGTGGCGGTGATTTCTAACCGAAACAATAAACGAAACTAAATGTTGTAATTAAGGGAAAGGAGCAGGTTACAGTGACGGTGTATTCTAATCAAAACTATAAACGAAACTAGATTTCGTAATTAAGGATGAAATTCGATTTGGTAATTAAGGGCAAAGTTCGGGTTACAGTGACGGTGTTTTCTAAACAAAATAATAAACGAAACTAGATTTCGTAATTAAGGAAAACCAACGAAAAATATAAGTGTATAATATTAATAATTAATGTACCGGTATTAATATCCTATATCTATTTATATAAGTCTATATGCTGATAGGGCAGCGCAGTACGTTGATCCTACTTGGGGCGAGTCGTCGAGTCGCAAGTCGTCTAAAGGTTTTATTATTAGTGGCCACCACAATGGCCAGCCCTCCCAGCCAAAAAAATCGATGGAAAAAAGGAAAAAAGGAAATTATATTTTCAAAGAAAAAGGAAAAAAAGGATAGGATGCAGTTCAAAAAAAGGACATAACGGATCGGATACGGTTCAAAAAAATGGAAAAACTGAACTGATATTATCTTTAAAAAAAGGATAGTAAACATTATATTTCATTAACCTTATATAGGCCTATTAAGAAACGTCACTGTATGTTTCTAATTGTCACCTTTTTGCCTAGTTATCAGAGATGGTTGAGTTCGGACTATTGATGGTCATTGATAGAGGTTCATCAAACGCTTGTAAATAGAACTTTAGTTTGAAAGAAATATAGGGCCTAAAAACTTTGATCGGGATTTCCGGTCGTGGCTACATTTAAATAAATAACAAAAATACTTTTAGAATCAATCAAAATTCATCCATCTCCAGGGGAAAACGGATGCAAATAATAGCTGATTACGAGCAAAAATGAAACTATAACCGTGTTATAGGCTCTACTTTATTGTTTGGTTAGAATAGACTGCCACTGCAACCTGTTCCTTTCCATAAATTGAAAAACGACAATATTAATTCACCAAGGCGGGTTTTGTGTCAATAATAATAATAATAATAATTGTCAATATCATCAGCAAGCTGAAGTTGATCTTCTAAACCAAAAAATGTGACAAATGTGTGAAATTGTGTGAAAAAAGTGTAAAAATGGACAAAAAAAGGATAAAATGAAACGTTCTAAAAAAAAGGAAAAAAAGAAAACGTTCTAAAATAAAGGGAAAAAAAAGGAAAAAAGGAAACTCTGGGAGGCCTGAAAGGCTTATTGGGTGGCGTATTGCTTTTGGGATTTCGAAGTGCCTGTTTGTTATTTATTTTTCCTAGGGAAAAAGTACTAATTTTGTCCCGATTTTGGGGTATGTTCGAGGAAAAAAGTAACAATTCTTAAATTAATTGTTACTTTTTGGCTCGAATATACCCTAAAATCTGGACAAAAAGTAGGACAACAAATAGGATACAATACAGAAAATACAGTTAACTGAGTTCATAATATGAAAACCGCGTTTTATGAGTAGCTTTAGGCAGAAAGCAACGTAATAGAGTAATTTTCGAAGCAAAACAATCATATTTTCTAATGAAATCATTTGCTGTCAATTAAAACAACGTTGTGTCTAAAAATTAAATGCTCATAATCTGCTTACATCATAATGTCCCGCACTTTACACTGAACACCATATTTTGTTTGTACAGGATAGACATATTACTAGAGACAGACCTAGCGGCCCGTGAAGCAAGTCGTACGATCGTAGGAGACAGTCAAGTAAAAGCTTTTTGTTCTGTCTGATAATAAATTAGTGTGAGGGTAGTCGCGGTGGTGTACGATAAATTTTCTAGACAACTTCAAACTATAATTTTTATGTTGTCATCATCTAATGAATTATAAAAGCTGTTGTGATTATAGAAGATAGAGAGCAGTTAGCGATATTATTATTTTATTCTATCGGATAGAGTAGTCTGAGTCTCAGAGAGGAGTCGAGGTGTCAATTGATTAATAATAATAACAGCAGTTGTCATGAATTCAATACAATCGCGCACAAGAAGTGATACAAATAAAACAAGTTGAGATGTTTCAATGTAAACCGCGATTATCACTTTACACTGTTCAATGTAAACCACGATATTAATTAAATACAACAATTATATTATTATTATTATAACAGGGTTTTATATTTCAAACAATAATGTTAGGGAGAATCATTACGAGGCGGAGTAAACATTCAGCCCTATAAGTATACAGCCTCCGCAGTATTAATGTTGGCACAAACATTTCAAAATAAAACAATAATTCGATAAGAGCATAGTACAATACACTGTCTAGCATAACTTAAACAACAGTCATAACTTAAACAACAGTCATAGCTTAAATAACAGTCATTTAGCTTGCACGCCAATTAAATAACAATGGGAAGAGTTATTCAGCTGAGACTGTAATAGCCAGCTAAACCAATTAATGTTTGCTTACAGTATGGGTTGTAGAGTAGAGTGATAATACTTGGCACAGAAAGTACTTATTTGTTAGTTGGCCTTCCTATTGAATGCATTACCAGGCAATCTCTATATATTTTTCATGAGTGCCAGCTGATGGTGTTTTTATCATTGCGCCAATGGCAATTTTCGTGGCAATTCAGTAGCCAGTAGTCAGTAGTCAGTAGCCAGTAGCCAGTAGTAAGTAGCCAGTAGTCAGTAGCTAGTAGTCAATAGCTAGTAGTCAGTAGCCAGTAGTCAGTAGGCAGTAGCTAGTAGTCAGTAGCCAGTAGTCAGTAGCCAGTAGTCAGTAGTCAGTAGCCAGTAGTCAGTAGCCAGTAGTCAGTAGCCAGTAGTCAGTAGCCAGTAGTCAGTAGCTAGTAGTCAGTAGCCAGTAGCCAGTAGTCAGTAGCCAGTAGTCAGTAGCTAGTAGTCAGTAGCCTGTAGTCAGTAGTCAGTAGCTAGTAGTCAGTAGCTAGTAGTCAGTAGCCTGTAGTCAGTAGTCAGTAGCTAGTAGTCAGTAGCCTGTAGTCAGTAGTCAGTAGCCTTTTTTTCTTACAGTAATCAAGTCTAACGACTTGCTAATAAATAATAATATAAATATAATGATGTTATGTCGTTTGCAAAGCACAAATATGTGAACTTGTAATCTGGAGTACTTAGTTTGTTTGTGGTGTTTTGTGTTATGTGGTAAACAGGTGTCACGCACTTTATGTAAAGTGCGGGAAAAAAACTATAAATATCAAATGAAGTAAAGTAAGCGGGTTTATTTAGATGAAAGAACTTCAACTGGAATAATCATAACAGACAGTTTAATAACTTCATATCAATATTTGATATTAAGACACTATGAGAAAATGCATGAAGATCACATATATTTCAGTAAATATCCTCAAAATTTTAATTCATATATTTACTAGATTTTTCATACTCTGAATAATATTTTGTAGGCCTGCCATTAACCCCTTCCTGGCTGGAGCGTACCACTGTACATGTACTACAATCTCCTATATGCGCCACGGCCTAAACCGTTATTAACCTTCGCTGGCGTTCGGTAAATAAAATGCCTCAAAAATAGTGAAAATAATAAAGTTCTACTTTTAATCCCAAGTAATAAATAATTATTACTTACAGTTAAACATGAAAATTAACTTAATATTATGTAATAAAGAAAATAAAGAATAGAAGTAGCTATAATTAAGTAATGTAGTAGCTATAGTAAATATAATTTATTGAATTATTTTTAGAAAAATGAAGATGATGATAATATTATTGGTTGTAACAGCCGTTTGTGTTGCGAATGTAATGTCGATAGGAGAGGCAGTCAGTGATGTTCTGAATGAACGAGAAGTGGACATGGAGTTGGAAGAACGATGGGCGGTAATGATTATAAGTTGTAAATATTAGAGAATCTAGTTATTATTAGTCAGTATAAATTCGGATGTTTGGTATACTAACGTTTATAAACATAGTGACTACAAGTAAACCGTTTACTTTATATTTTATTTGCAGTGCTCCGCTCCCAATTGTAACTCATGTTTGGCACAGTGTCCTCCTGCAGTACAATGCCTGAATCATTATGATGATTGTTAGAATCCATAAACTCAACCTCCGAACATCAACTCGCACATCACTATCAAACATTAACTTATTCACTGTGGTGATGGTTACTGATTTAGGCCTAAAGTTTTCAAAGACAGAAACAAACCACATCAATCTCGTTTAATTAAAGAGGATCACTCCAATAATTTACTTGTTTAAAAAATATGTGGACTTGTATTATTAACCCTATTAAACCCGGGGGGATATGACATCACCCCGTGGATTTTCTGTTATAACTCTGAAAGAAACGGAGTTGGGAATCTAAAATTTTAGGACTTTTTCTAAAATTATATTTCCTTTCTAATAGTGAAAACGGTTTTCAAAAATATTGGGAAGTTTTCGAGTTATAGCACCATTTTAAAAAATGGTGCTATCCTACTTTTGGCACTTTTTTTGAGACGTTTATTGAAAATTACATTTAATGAAATTTGATTTGTAACATCTCTATTTTTGTTTTATACCGGTTTTTTGGTGTTTGCATTTAGATGGAATTCATAGAAATTAATTTAGAAATATCAAACTAGTTTTTCGGCTGGTGCCAAATTTTGGTGCCAGCACCAAATTTTGAAATATTGCCTTTTTAAGAGGTTCAGATATTCTCAGTGATGTGTTGAACTGATCACTGGCCGATGAGACAGGATTTACCAAACCAAGGCCCCCAAAACGATTAATAATATCTCTAAGCCAATCATCACATACAGAACCAATAACGGCAGGTATAAGACGATTTCGAATGGAGTCCTCTAGAGGTTGAAATATACTGCTATCTTCACCAAAGCAACGTTGAAAAAAGTCCAATTTGAGCTCAGCCCATGGGTGAAAACAGCATAGGCCGCATGTGGTTGTGTCTCAGCCACCTGCACTAAATTGTCAAGAAGCTCACACCACCCTAGGACCTTGCCCTTCGCATAAGTGGTGGAGTGGAGAGTACTCAGCTGTTCCAATTACACTCCCCAATAGGCGCTCACCCTGGTCAGTAATATGAACATCAATGCCCTTAAAAATTGACTGAGCTTTCTCAACTAGACCAGGTTTGACTACCAACCATGATTTTTCAGCTTTGGTGTGATATCCAAATCCCACAATTTCCTGATATCTAGAAGATTACCTATGCCATTGGAGTCATCAGCAAACCAGACGGAATTTATTCGAGTGTGGTGATAATAGGTAAGTGGATTAATGGATATGCCGTACCAGGGGAATGCTAAAGGGTCACCTTGGGTTGTTCCTTCATTGAACCCACGCTCGATAACACCACAGAAAAGGCGTATTTTCCTACGATAAGTGTTAATGACATATAGGGATATAGCAGGGCAAAAAATTATGATGTTATGGAGGGCTACTGATCTGTTCAACATGTTAAAGGAATTCGGTGCATCAATCATTAAAATACCCTCATTCTCATCCTGGTTAAACTCTTCAACCAAAGAATGTTTTGCTGCTTCTACTCCAGCTGAATGCCCTCCCGCCGTCTTAAGAGGCCCAGCAGTGTGTTGTACCTCCTCTTTCACAACACTTACTATAATTCTACCTATTAGCCGCTTAAGGACTTCCCCAACACTTATCGGACGAACTCCAGGATTTTTATTTAAAGGTATAAGACGAGAGGCTACAAGGGCTTCAATGCTATTAGGGTCAACAGGCAAAGGCGCTGGGCTACTTTAGCGATAATTTGGCAGAGGTCAGTGGACTTTGAGCGAAACTCTTTTGAGCAGAGAATTCTCCTTAAAGATTATGTATCAAGGCCAGAAGGACCCGAACCCCCTCTTATCCCTAAAGCAGCTTTAGCCGCCCGCCGCTGCCGCTCGCCGCTCCTGTGGTGTATCATGGCCTTAACCCCTTCCGTACGGTGACATACCTGGTATGTCACCATAAAGTGTACTGTGACATACCTGGTATGTCATGGTTTGTTTACAGTTCTATGCTCAGTGAAAAGATGCAGTAGCATGAATGGTACATTTTAAATTACTCTCAGGGCTCTCCATGGTACTATGCTTTTGTAGTTTGAGTTCTGGTAGTCTGACAGTGTGTGGTTTACTGCTGTACTTACCGGTAGTACTACCATGAAGGGTACTGTGACATACCTGGTATGTCATGGTTTGTTTACAGTTCTATGCTCAGTGACAAGATGCAGTAGCATGAATGGTACATTTTTAATTACTCTCATGGCTCTCCATGGTACTATGCTTTAGTAGTTTGAGAGTTGGCAGTCTGACAGTGTGTGGTTTACTGCTGTACTTACCGGTAGTACTACATAGCTATTGGCTATAGCTCTGGTACAGTGGTGGACTGGTAGTGTGTGTCGTTATGTAGTACCAGTACAGTAGGCCTAGATATCTGTTTATGGCGGGTGTATGTATACCCAGTACGTCAACGGAATCGGTTGCTACGATTTGGTTATGATGACGGTCACACGAATTCCGATTCTGGATTCCGAATCCTCGAATTCCAGGGATGATGATACCGATACCGATTGATAGCGTAGCAATTGATAAATACAACCATACAATGGGTGGAGTAGATATAACCGATCAATAATACGTTCTCATCATGTAGTGCCGCTCGCCGAACCCACGCGTTGTTTAAAAAACTAGGCATTAACTTTATTCAGCGCCTATTATTGAATGCGTACGTTTTATACAAACAAGAACAAAAACCTGTAACACGAAACGAGAAACCTAAAAAAATCGTATTCACGGATTTTGTGTATCACTCTGTGGCCTTTCTTACTGGAGTTCCTGATGAGAACAAACGAGTTACAACAAAGAAGAAGTCGACTCCTGCTACCTCATCCCAGCCACAAACGATACCTCGACCACATATATTAGAAAAGATAATATCGGCCGAATCCAGCAAACCACAGAAACGCTGCCGTGTGTGTTACAAAGCTGGAATCCGAAAAGCGGTTAGATACGAGTGCACTTCGTGTTTAGATAAGCCTGGACTATGCCATGGTACTTGTTTCGTAACCTATCATGCGAGTTTGGCCTGAAACTATTAACTATGTACCAGACTATATTTCCGTACCGTATATATCTTTTTATATATATATGTACATGTATATATAATATATTTACATGATATAATTAATGACATATGACAATGATAATGACAATGTTATCAAACATCCTATAAATTTAAAAAAAAAAAATTTTAAAATTAAAAAAAAAATTTTATATACAGTACTATTATATACAATTTAAAATAAATATATATACACATATATATATTATATATTTATTTATATATATATTTAAAAAATATATTATATATATTATTATAATATATATATATACAGTATATAAATATAATGAAATATGTACTAAATATATAATATATATAATAAATATATATATATATCAATATATATATACAAATATATATTATATTCACTATATGTGGCATATATATGCACAAAATAAGTTTGGGTACCCTTTTGTTAGAAAAATATCACCATAAGGATCTCATATAAAAAAATATTTTTTTCAGTGCCCTAGATGTATGCTTTTTTTTTATCTTCAGTATGGAAGGGGTTAAAGCAGCTTTAAAAACCATTTCACCTGTAATAGATGAGAAGGTGCTTCGAGGAATTAGCTCAGTAGGACCCCTTCTTAGTGCCTAATCAAGTGAGAACCCGGCAGATAGCTGGTGGATGTTTCGAATATAGTTCTTCAACAACGCTGCTGCTGAGATCTAGGAACCCCCCATCTGAATTCTCAAGTAATCTAATCGCTGCACTTATCTTATCTTCAAAAACAAGTTTACTAAAAATCCTGGCAGTATCCATAGGTTTTTTAGCAGGATATGATTGTTGAAGCTTTTTTGAATTGCTAGAGAGTCACAAAGTAAATCCTCGAATTTACCACAAGCCCACAGCTTTAACCTAGAGGAAAGGACAGTGCAATGTTCTGAGGATGTAGGATGTTTGAATGCGGTTTTTGTAGAAGAAGATGGGGCATAATAGAGACAAGTTTGAATGCTACACCCTCTAAAGGAGAGCCTGACTCCCTAAAAATCCTAATATTAGTTATAAATAAAATATAATTTTTATTGCTGTACAAATAATTCTCTACAACTTTATATTTCATAATTTTTAAGTAAGATTTATATTTCTATATAAATAGTGAAAATTATTATCTTTTTTATTGTAACTAATATTAATTACAAATAATTAATTAATAACAAATAATTAAAATTTTTTCCACCATTCATTCGACCATATTTGATTCACTACAACTTTAAACTTCAAACTTTAACTGTAAACTCCTCATTTGCCAAGTGTACTTCAAGAAATTGTGAATTGTATGATTGATATTATTTATAAAAAATTTAGGTTCTGAGGGGCATATCAGAAAGTGGATTTGTAGACAAGGGGTTAAACATTTCGGAAATAAAATTTTTTAACGAGTGTTGAAAAATATCGAGTGTTGAAAAATATCGAGTGTTGAATAATATCGAGAGTAAAAATATCGAGAGTTGAAAAATATCGAGAGTAAAAATATCGAGTGTTGAAAAATATCGAATGTTGAAAAATATCGAGAGTAAAAATATCGAGAGTAAAAATATCGAGTGTTGAAAAATATCGAGAGTAAAAATATCTAGAGTAAAAATATCGAGTGTTGAAAAATATCGAGAGTAAAAATAACGATTGTTGAAAAATATCGAGTGTTGAAAAATATCGAGAGTAAAAATATTGCATTTTGCTTGAGCATTTTATTTAGAATTATAGGACAATATTGCAGTGCATGGGTTACAACAGTGCAAGTGCAAGTAAATGGCATTAATACACCTTGGGTACCCATTCACCAGATTTATTATACTAGCTAGTTTTTGCTATTTTTGTAATAAATATTATAGAAGAAGTGCTAGCTATCAATTTTGATAAATATATCAAGATTAGAACAATTAAAATGAAATTAGAATTTTTTAGTTTTAGATCACATTTAAAAATTTTTTAAAATAGCTAGTATTTTCTACTTATTTTTATAAATGTTTAGAACACGTGTAAGCTACCAATGTTTATAAATATTTTTTGTTCTAGAACACATTTTTTTGTTCTAGAACATTTTTAGGAAAAAAAATTATCATACAACCCTTATTTTACAAAATTTTTTCTATCGATATTTTTACTCTCGATATTTATCAACACTCGATTTTTTTACTCTCGATATTTTCAACACTCGCTATTTTTCAACACTCGATATTTATCAACACTCGATATTTTTACTCTCGATATTTATCAACACTCGATATTTTTACTCTCGATATTTTTCAACACTCGATATTTTTACTCTCGATATTTATCAACACTCGATATTTTTACTCTCGATATTTTTCAACACTCGATTTTTTTTACTCTCGATATTTTTCAACACTCGGTATTTTTCAACACGCGATATTTATCAACACTCGATATGTTTACTCACGATATTTTTCAACACTCGATATTTTTACTCTCGATATTTTTCAACACTCGATATTATTACTCTCGATATTTTTCAACACTCGATAAGAGCTAGTAGAGTTAGAGAGTTAGTAGAGTTAGTAGTGAGTAGTGAGAGGGGGCACGTGGGTACAGCAGGAAAGACCGTGTAGGCCGCACGAGACATACTACTGTACTTCACAGCCCGTAGAGTAGGTCAGAATAGGGATTATCAAATAAATAATCCGTTATAAGTGTTAATAGCAGAGTTGTAGAATTAAAATTAATATTAAAAATTAAAATTCAACAAATTATAGTAACAGTAGATAAAATATTCTAGAATATAATAAAAGTAACTGACAAAATTAGGGAATTTGGGGAAATTTAGTATTTTAGGGAATAAAATAGGCAAATCCAGCAATAACCTAGCAATTCGGACAGAGATAGGCCATTATCGGACCATACAGACCATCCTAACTACATCACTCACTTATATTGAGCCTTGGTAAGGCACCACCTTATAGTTGAGCGATCGGGGCGTTCGAAATGGCGGAGAAGCTTGTTAGAAAGAGAAAGGCGGAGATGGGAGGAAAGGAAATACTGGTAGATTTCACTGAGAGGCATCCGGAGGAGAAGACGAGGGGATACTACGAGCGGTTAGAGAAGGGTCACAAGGCGCGAGTGCTGCAGGACCATTTCAGGGAGGTGCACGAGAGGCGGCTGGTCGGGACCTAAGGGACGCCGTCGCTAGACAACGCGATCCTCGAGCATTTCGACTATGTGGTAAAGAGAGACGAGGCGAAGTTCGGGATACCGAAATATCCGAGGGAACGACCGAGGAAGGATTGGAAGAGGTTCGTAGCAGGGGAGGATGCATGGTCCTAGACGACGAAGGGACCGTGGAAGACAAGGAGGGTTCGAGGAGAGGGTCGGCGGGGTCGGCCAGAACCATACTTCTGCATTTGGCTGCGCCAAATGGGGACATATTCCTGTTCGATCTGGGAATGTATGGGAAGAAGAGCGGGCCGAAGTTAAACCGGTTGCCAAGGGTGGTGCAGAATGTAGTAAGAGAGAAGTCGACGATAAAGGTGCGATCGTCGATCCGCGATGATGCGGAGAGGATCATCGGTCCGGAGACCCCCAACCTCCTGGACACGCAAACGGTCTACATGGCTATGACAGGGCCAGCCAGGTTGGGACTAGTAGAGAACACGGGCCATTGTGGAGCGGTGGCGCTGGGCCAGTTAATGGGGCTCGTATGCCACAAGCCAATGGACTGGGGTAAATTCAGGGAGGAGTACGGAGCGGAGTTGGCGAACTCGCTGAAGTGGAGAGCGAGGCCGGGGAAACAGGAGGTGTATCAATTCCGGAGAGAAGCGATAAAGATATATCAGAAGCGATATATCCTACAGGAGGATTGGATAATGATAGGTTTATTAAACCTATTCATGGCCGTGGTTATCGAAAGAGAGCCAATGGCGTTTCTGCTATCTGGATCACCCCTGAACTACAGAAGTGCCTTCAAAGTGGCTTTCGAGGGTCTGGTAGACCACTCGGGGCTGAAGGGCGTGTCGGTATACTACAACTGCCAATATCTAGTAGACAGGGAGGTGGATACACCATATCAGAGGTGGGAGAAGCTAGAGGCGGATAGATAAGAGGAGAAGCGATTGGAAGAAATCGCTAGATGAGAGAGGAGGGAGGCAGACAAAAGAGAGGCGGAAGCTAGAGGAGAGTGATATGGGTTCGAGGCCCAGGCCTTGGACGATTTACAATGGACATCAGGGAGCTCGGGCGAGTCTCTAGGGCGAGAGTTGGGGTGGACGGAGGGTTCGCCGAAACAGTCGACATCGGGATTGCAGGCAACGCCCATACAAGCGGGCGCCGAGGGCCTTTTAGCAAAGAGAAGGCCAGGGGAACTGGAAGGATGGAGAGTCACGGGCGAGAGCCAAGGTGGGAAGGGACACAGTGGATCTACCAGGACACCGGCTTGGAGCCACTCCCAGTGGAGGACGAGGATGACGACGAGTTCGGAGAGATGCCGCCCATCAGGAGAATCGGCCACTCAGACACGGACTGGGTTGGCGGGAGAGTGGTGACGGCCAGCGGGGCGAGGGCCTTCTGGGATAGACCCGGCATGCGGGCCTGGGTGCATGAGGAGCCGGCGATGGATTTCGTGGGGAATACTATCAGGTTGGGCGAGCAACCGGGAACGGCACCACGGGTAGTATTCGGAGAGACGATGCCCAGGCGGGACGAGGAGATAGACATGGACAGGGACGTTAACCCCCAGAAGTTTGCTTACCAGCGACTCCATAGACCGAGGAGATCGCTTGGGGCGAAGGACGACTTGGGGCGGGACGCGTTGGTACTTGGCTGTGATTACTGTGGGAGGCTTACTCACCAGGAGTGGAGCTGCTTGTACCGATTCCAGAAGGGGCGAGTTGCCTCTACTGAGTCATAGGATGGGGGCATGTCCACGGTTGCACAACCGATGTTCTAAGTGCAACTTCCGGGGGCACTACGGACGCCAGTGTGACTGGATAGACAACAAGGAGAAGTTAAGATCTTCGAGGAGTGGCCCGATGTCGGCGTCATGACGCGGCAGCGGATGAAGGCCCAGGAATTCCAGTGGGGTTTCTTTAATATTAATTAATATTAATTATTATTAATTATTTAATATTAATCCAGGTGGGAGGCCCACCTGGAAATCATCAAACGGAGGCTTCCGTTTACTTATCAAGAAGTATCAATGGCAGCATCGTATGCGGGAGTGATGAATACACAGAGATATTTAGACAGATGGATGCCACAGAACCGGGGAGAGTTCAGAGATTTCCTGGCGGAGCATGTGCCACGGGCCATGAAGGTGATCCTATGGGACGCCACAGTAGGGAAGTAACGGCAAGGATGAGGAACCTTAAGGAGGACAAGAACAAGGGAGCAGCGACAACCAGGAAGCGACCAAGACAGGAGGACGACAGAGGGAAGGAACTGAGATGGTTCCCAAAGACAGGAGGAGCGAACTAGGACTTGGAGGGGGAGATGTGGGGATGCCTGGAAGGCACCACATGCGAAGTAATACGAACTCCTAAGTGCAAATTTAATTAAAAGTGCAATTAGTATGTACGTATGTAATAATCATTAGAATATAATCACATAACCAATATGATCAAAGTAAGTACTACAGTCATACAACCTTTTCCAACTAGCTACTGAGACTGGGGACCAATTGACCATGATAGGACAAGACACTAGACGACTCACACTTCTTGAGTGCGATGGCGCGAAAGGGGAGGGTGAGGTTCGTCAGGAGTAAGTGGAGCGGAACGAATAAGGGTGGAGCATAGAACGCAGGGGAGATAGTGAGAGGTGGTGTTGAGGCGTGTGGAGAGAATACGGGTGCAATTCAATGTGGGGGGAGGAATAAGAGGCAGAGTGGGGGACAAGGAGGTCCGAAAGTAGAGTCAGTTAGAGTGGAAGTAGAGAGAAGTTAGAGTCAGTTAGAGTGGAGTAGAGATTAAAATTGCGTGTGAGGAATCCACAATTGTCTCGAACCGAGACTCCAGATGTCTTGGTGCAACATAGGACAACAATCGACTCCAAGTAAGAGAACTCCACCCCACACCCGATAGTAGATCGGGTTCCAGCGGAATTGAAGCGCACTCAAAGGTGATGCTATCTTCCCACCAGGAAGATAGCATGGGGGGAGTGTGAGTTGATTCAATTCCGGCTCACTAACCCCATAAAGTTGGGAAGTGGCGCCCTTTTTTCAGCAATATTGGAGATACGAGATTAATAACAATCAATCTCGTATCACACCCAATAACGGGACAACACAATCCCCAAAGCCACACAAAGGGAGGTTAGAGGTCAAACCACCTCGAGAGGGCAGATAACCAACAGCGGGGGGGAAGCACTCTCACAGAGGTGGGAGGCGTGAAGTAGGTTATAGGCCAATGGGAGACTGGGAGAGCATCCGCTAGGTAATAAGGCCACAGTACCGTAAGAATGATTAGATATATATTATCAGTATAGTAACATACCAATTTAGTTTACTCAGTCACTCAGTGCAGACCACACGTTATATTATATTATCAGTTATACTACCAATTTATATTCTGTCAACTGTGTTAGCATATATTATCCGTTTATTCAATCTATAACAATATCAGAGCGATAACAACAAACTATCTTTCTCAATTACACGGTGACGCCTAGCTTATCAAACCGGTCGGGATCCCTTGATCCCGTCACAGGGGACCATGAGGAAATCAAGAAGGCCACTGGAAGACCCGATTTTAGGGTGGTGGAGGAGGCTAGCGAGAGTGGTAGATACTTACCCCGACGAGGACGGAAGAGTCCGGTCAGTGGAGGTGAGAATAGGAGGCAAGATAGGAGCAAAGGACAGGAAGACCTACAGGAGGGCTGTAGGAAAGTGATGCCTAGTAGAAGGGGCACCTTAGAGTTTGTCGTCCAAATGTTGGACTAAGGGGGGTGGGAATGAGGGCGAGATGCCCTTCCTACACAAAATATAATAAATAATAAGTAAAAGCAAATAATAAAAATAATAAAGTAAGAAGTGTGATAGTAGAAAGTTAGAGAAAGAAGAAGAAAGAAGTAATAGTAGTAGATAGTTAGATAGTAAGTAGTAGTTAGAAAGTTAGTAGAAGTTAGTAAGAAGTAGTAGTTAGAAATTTAGTAGAAGTTAGTAAGAAGTAAGAAAGTTAGTAGAAGTTAGTAAGAGTAAGAGGAGAGTTAGAAGTAGGCAGAAGAAAGGGAGTGTGGTATATTGACATACCACGAGTAGTAGCAGGGTACATAGTACCGGAGTAGCAGGGTACATAGTACTGAGAGAGTTAGAGGTTGTGGGTACCGAAAGCGCCACGTAGAAAGAGAGTTAGGGAGTGTGGTATGTAGACATACCATGAGAAGTGGTAGCAGAGGGGTTGTGGGCACCGAAAGCGCCACGTAGAAAGAGGGTAGAGGGTGTGGTATGTAGGTATACAATAGAGGTAGTAGCAGAGGGGTTGTGGGCACCGAAAGCGCCACGTAGTGAGAGAGTGAAGGGTGTGGTATGTAGGTATTAGGTAGTAGCATTATGTAGGTAATAACAGTATTAGTGTACATAGAAGTTAGAAGTTGTGGGCACCGAGAGCGCCACATAGTAAGAAAGTAAAGAGTATGTAGGCATAGCATAGTAGTAGTAGGGTACTTAGTGGTAAGAAGTTCTTAAGGGCAAGAAGTAAGTAGCAAGGTAGATAGGATGATAGCACAGACAGGGGTAAAACTAAGGAAAATTGGCACTTTGGGAGTGGTAGAGAACACAGGACATTGTGGAGGAGTGGGGATGGGCCAGCTCATGAGGCTTGTCTGCCACAAGCCGATGGACTGGGGTAAGCCCCGAGAGGAGTATGAGAGGAGTATGAGGGAAGTATGGAGAGGAGGTGTTGGCGCATGAGGAAGTGAGAGGATTGCAATTCAAATGTGGGGAGCGAGCAGTAAGAGAGAGAGCAAGGGACAGAGAGGTCCGAGAGTAAGAGTAAGAGTGAGGTTTTTTTTTTAAATTGTGTGAAAAGAGAGTCCACAATTGTCTCGAACAGAGACATCAGATGTCTTGGTGCAACATAGGTTGCGATTGCACCAAGAAGGGGTAGCAATATCATACCCAGGGGGGCGGCCTGGAAAGCCAACCCCGAGAAGAGAACTCCACCCCACACCCGATAGTAGATCGGGTTCCAGCGGAATTGAAGCGCACTTGAGGTTGATGCTATCTTTTCACCGGGAAGATAGCATGGGGGGAGTGTAAGTGGATTCAATTCCACTTCATTACCCACCAGAAAATGGGATAGTGGCATTTTAGCAATATGTTGGAGATACGAGATTGCCAATATCAATCTCGTATCACAACTAACATTTGGGGGGGGGGGGGGGGGCAACACAAGCCCCGAAGCGACATAGAAAGGAAGGTTAGAGGTCAAACCACCTCGGAGGGAACACAGCTAGTAGAGGCTAGCAGCAGAGGGGAAACACTCCCAGAGATATTAGCCAATAGGGGGGAGGGAAGCACATGATAGGGAGCAGGAAAGCATCCACTGGGTAGGAGGCCAAGGTAGAGTAGGAGGTAAAGCAATTTTAGTGTATTAATCATATATTATCTCCCATTACCGGTTTGTTATTCAGTTGTGCTATTCAGGCCATTTAGTGCAGACCGGCAATAGTTTAGACCATCATCGACACCACCCTACCAGTAATTATTTTATCTGTATTATCTGCAATATTCAACTGTGCTATCATTCTATACGTTAACTAATATCAAAGACAACAGCAATTCATTCTGTTTTCCTAGTCGGCTTCCCCAAAGCCAGTAGCACAATCCCTAGCAGAACGGTGACGCGTACTTCAACAACCCAGTTGGGATCTTTGATCCCGTCACAGGACTCGATTATTATAAATCATGTCCTCTGTTTTGCATGGCAACAGAGTATGAAAGGAGGAGCGTCGACGACTTGGTTAACATAATGACCTGCAGGCTGTCGTTCACAAATACGGATATCAAGAATGCGCAAGCTGTGTTACTGTTGTTTATTGTAGACCGCGAGGCGACAAAGAAGTTCGGAATTAAACACAACAACGGTGAGAAAATGAGAGAGAAATATGTTTCAGATATTCTGAACTTAATTGAGGTGCAAGCCTTTAAGGACCTGGATCCCCACCCACGCTTTGTGGTCGAGGACTTCTCCTTGCTCCCTCCAGTCAACCCTTCTTCAGTGGTTCTCTATACATTGCTGAAGGAGATGGGGTCTCTAAAGAATCGTGTTAATACTCTCGAGAACATGTCGATCTCGAACAATACGTGTGGCATCGAGTCGAGAACGATGGCCCAAGTTGTAGCCAGGCGACAGGCAATGGGGAAAGTGAACCTGTCTCGCCAAGCAGGCTTCAGACAACGAGGCGGAGGTCCTCCTTCCGAGACAGTCAGCGTGCCGGCTCAAAACAAAGTGTTGATGGGTTTACGACTATGGGGCCACGCGGCAAGCACCTGCAGCCTGCTGATTCGGTCAGGAGCATTCGCAAATGGCTGGTGCCTTTGATTGGAAAGGGTACCTGGGCCGATATAGGCCTAAAGGGTGTAACAAGGACAAAGAAGTGTAACATATTTGTATCTAGCCTTCATCCTGATACAACCAAAGATGAACAGACCGATTTTATCTCCAAATCTTTTAAGGTGGAGGTAGTATGTGAGAAATTACAGACCCGGTATGATTCGTACTCTTCGTTCAGAGTAGAATGTGCACCAGAGTCTGGTCTTGTATTGAAAGATGTGGAAAAGTGTGAGCAGGGGCCATGTGGTGTAATGGTACAGGAATGGTTTGGTCGAGTTAATGTGGCTCCTGTGCATCTACCTTCTAGTAACTAATTATGAAGATTGCATCCTACAATAATAATTCTGTCTGTACCTTATCGAGTCAGTATGTTGTCACATAACTATCAATCACATATGACATTATCCTATTGCAAGAACTCCAGATCCCCAAACAGGTCTTGGTTTTTCTGGATTCCTTATCGGACAGACATTTCTCCCGTGGATCTTCCCTGGTTGATCTAAGTTTAGGAATTCAGCGTGGCCGCCCTCATGGTGGTTTGGCGATTTTGTGGAACAAGGAATGGGGTGAGAACTCTGTTCAAATTATGGATGTATCAGATCAAAGTATAATGGTTATAAAAGTATATCCCCCAGGTGGGGATGAGTTTCTGTTCGTCAACGTGTACCTTCCTTACGAATGTCCAGATAATGCTGATGAGTATGTTGACTACCTTGGTAAAATTGTAGCTATTACAGAAATTTCTGCCTGTAATGATGTTATGATTGTGGGAGATTTCAATGCCCATCCCTCCCATGGGTTCTTTAAAGATCTCAGTGGGGTATGTGCGGAGTCTGGTCTCACCATATTAGATTGTCTAACTCTACCAATGGAAACATTCACATTTGTTAGCTCTGCATCTGGCTCAGTCTCATGGCTGGACCACGTTGTATGCTCCGGTTCAATGAAGCACAGAGTGGATGATTTGACAATTGATTATAGCCTAGTATTTGATGGAGTAGTGTCTACATCATTGTCCAGAATAGGGTGTTTCCCTTCACTTCTATGGGGCTTTCTATTATTCCTACCTGTCCCAAATACGATGTGTAATGATTTCCAACCTGTCCAATATAGGGGCATCCAATCAAATCATCATATGAGCCAACTCCTCGTCATCGGACCAATACCAACATTCCTACAGTTAGGCATCTCCCTTATTGGCTATATAATGTAAAGGTTAATGGAAAATTCCACTGATATATAATCCAAGTGTCAGCTACGAATCCGGGGCTCATTATAACAACCTATACTGGACCAAGCAACGTATTTGGGACAAGAGCTGGTTGAGGTATATGTACAGTGGAAATTCCCATTCTAAATAAGGGCATTTGGAATACATGTTCCCTAGTTATGGTTAAAGATATATTGTGGGTGCCTTGCAAATGGCCTGTAAGACTGTGATGCATTATAGGCTATAGGGTCATCATAGTCACGTTATTTCATTTCATGTTGTTCAATTTATTCATATTGTGCAATTTATTCATGTTGTGCAACTTATTCATTGTGCAATTTATTCATGTGGTTCAATTTATTCACTTATAATAAATCTAAATACATTCGTATAATAATAATTAAATGACAATCAAATTAGTGATATCGCAACCTCCTCCCCCAGACTCAACTCATCCCAAATAGTCCTTCATAAGTCTAAAATTTGACTCAAATAGGTGTTAGAGTCCCATATAGGTTGATTTTGTCCAAAATAGCCTGTAGCTTTATCAAAATTGTTTCAAATAGTTTATAAATGTAAAGGAATACTGAAAAGAATATCGACTTCATAATCATAGCTTTAATTCCAATTTGTCCCAAATAGGTTATTTATGTCCCATATATGGTGTTTTATGTCCCATACAGGGAGTTTTTATCCCAAATAGCATGTAACATTCTCAAAATGATTTTACATAGTTCATAAATATAATGGAAATACTCAAAAGAAAATAGAATCCACTATCATAGTTTTAATTAAAATTTGTCCCTAATAGGTTGTTTGTGTCCCATATAGGGTGTTTGTGTCCCGTATAGGGTGTGAAGTGCTTATAATGATTTCAAATAGTTTCGAAATGTAATGGAATACTCAAAAGAATATAGAATTCACTATCATAGCTTTCATTTTAATTTGTCCCAAATAGGTTGTTTGTGTCCCATATAGGGTGTTTGAGTCCCATATAGGGTGTTTGTGTTCCAAATTGCGTGTGACTTTCTCAAGAGGATTTTATATGGTTTATAAGTATAATGGAATACTCAAAAGAAAATAGAATCCACTATCATAGTATTAATTTAAATTTGTCCCAAATAGGTTGTTTGTGTCCCATATAGGGTGTTTGTGTCCTGTATAGGGTGTGAAGTGCTTATAATGATTTCAAATAGTTTCGAAATGTAATGGAATACTCAAAAGAATATATAATTCATTATCATAGCTTTCATTTAAATTTGTCCCAAATAGGCTGTTTGTGTCCCATATAGGGTGTTTGTGTCCCAAATAGCGTGTGACTTTCTCAAAATGATTTTAAATAGTTTCTAAATCTCATGGAATACTCAAAAGAATATAGAATTCACTACCATAGCTTTAATTTAAATTTGTCCCAAATAGGTTGTTTTTGTCCCATATAGGGTGTTTGAGTCCCGTATAGGGTGTGAATTGCTTATAATGATTTCAAATATTTTCTAAATGATAATGGAATACTCAAAAGATAGAATTCACTATCACACATAGCTTTAATTTAAATTTGTCCCAAATAGGTTGTTTATGTCCCATATAGGGTGTTTGTGTCCCATATAGAGTGTCTGTGTCCCAAATAGCGTGTGACTTTCTCAAAATGATTTTACATAGTTTATAAATATAATGGAATACTCAAAAGAAAATATAATTCACTATCATAGCTTTAATTTAAATTTGTCCCAAATAGGTTGTTTTTGTCCCATATAGGGTGTTTGTGTCCCTTATAGGGTGTGAAGTGCTTATAATGATTTCAAATAGTTTCGAAATGTAATGGAATACTCAAAAGAAAATAGAATTCGCTATCATAGCTTTAATTTAAATTTGTCCCAAATAGGCTGTTTGTGTCCCATATAGGGTGTTTGTGTCCCATATAGGGTGTTTATGTCCCAAATAGCGTGTGACTTTCTCAACATGATTTTAAATAGTTTCTAAATCTCATGGAATACTCAAAAGAATATAGAATTCACTACCATAGCTTTAATTTAAATTTGTCCCAAATAGGTTGTTTTTGTCCCATATAGGGTGTTTGAGTCCCGTATAGGGTGTGAATTGCTTATAATGATTTCAAATATTTTCTAAATGATAATGGAATACTCAAAAGAATATAGAATTCACTATCATACATAGCTTTAATATAAATTTGTCCCAAATAGGTTGTTTATGTCCCATATAGGGTGTTTGTGTCCCATATAGGGTGTTTGTGTCCCAAATAGCGTGTGACTTTCTCAAAATGATTTTACATAGTTTATAAATATAATGGAATACTCAAAAAAGAAAATATAATTCACTATCATAGCTTTAATTTAAATTTGTCCCAAATAGGTTGTTTTTGTCCCATATAGGGTGTTTGTGTCCCATAAAGGGTGTTTGTGTCCCAAATAGCGTGTGACTTTCTCAAAATGATTTTACATAGTTTATAAATATAATGGAATACTCAAAAGAAAATAGATTTCACTATCAAAGCTTTAATTTCAATTTGTCCCAAATAGGTTCTTTTTGTCCCATATAGGGTGTTTGTGTCCCATATAGGGTGTTTGTGTCCCAAATAGCGTGTGACTTTCTCAAAATGATTTTACATAGTTTATAAATATAATGGAGCACGCAGTGATATAATGAATGGTATGTGATAGAAATGTTCTCGAAAATGAATATTACTTTTTTTGTTCTGTTGTCCCGCTTAAATTGATATACAGTGTAGGCATGGGGCATGTGATGGTTGGGGTGGATTTATTTATTAAGAAACAGTGGATAAGCTTATTTGGATCAACGGATCGCGATGTTGAAAACAAAAAGCAATTATAAAAAACAAAAAAGTTTTTTTATTCTATCATGTGCCAAATTTAATGGAATTTTCAAACTCAAGTTATTACCCAAAACGTAAGAGCTAGTCTGATTTTTGTAAAGCCGTACATCAGCACTATATTTAACAATTGTGAATTAATTTCTCTTTAAGTTTTGGTATTAGGGATTGATACGGCCCCAGTAGCTCAGTTCAGTTGGTAGAACGTGGGACTTGGAATCTCCCTTTGCGCGATTTCGCGCTTGTTCAATTATAATTCCCTCTAGTGCAGATTTTTATGAGGATTGCTAAACTTCAAACCGTTTGTTAATAGCTAATGTAGTTCAAAAGGTATGAGTGATAATGTTAACCTTACTCTGTGTAAGTGTCTGTGAAAAATATAACAAAAGCATTCATCTTAGCTAACTACTACTACTAGTATCGGCATACTGCATTGCAGCTGCATTTTTAAGAATGCTGTGCCGGCTTGTCGACAAAATTGCGCCGCCACAACTCCCTATCACCCATGACATTTGCTAGATCATCCGCTTCTTCAAGACCAGTGTCCTTTAAGATGCGTCTCAAGAGAGTCATCGGCTGTCCACCATGCTTATTCACTCCATGGGGCTGCCAAAGTACAAGATTATGCACTGGCTGGTCCTCACAGCGAAAGCAATGTCCTGCAAAGCGGAGGCGATTTTGTTCTAGTGTCAAGCTTGGGGCAACCAATGAGACACCTCCAATGTTATATAGTGTCTGGTTGGAGATGTGTGCATTGTACTTGACACAATGAACCCGGCGTAGCATTCTTGTGAATGTGCCATCCAGAGATTTGGTATCCTCAGCAGTTAGAGCCCAGCATGAACTCCCATAGAGGAGTACTGGAACTACTGCTGCTCTAAATAATCGGACCTTAAGTTTCCGATTAATTCTCGGTGACTTCCAAATCCTGGAAATCCTATTCAAGGCTGCCCATGCCTTTCCCTTACGTATCTTAGCTAAAGGATTTGTAATGGTGGTTTTCATGGTCGCTGATATCATTACAAACGTAAGTTTTCACTTTTAACGAAAACTATTATATCTTTATGTCTGTCTGTCTGTCCGTCCGTCCGACAATCTGTCTGTCAACATATAAGGGCATCATACCATCAAGCTAAAACGTTTCTGTTGTGGTTTTTCCTGGTCGCTGATTTGAATTCCGATATCAGTTTTCATATTTAGAGAAGTATATTGTCTGTCTGTCTGTATGTATGTCCATCTGTCTGTCTGTCAAAATTTAAGGAATTATATGATGTTAGACAACCACGACTTTAGAGGGATTGTGATATTAATATGAATACAATAAAATAGGACATGGGGTCTAATTCCCTCAGATACTACCTAGCATTCGGCGGACAAAATGTCCTATATTTTTCGTAATTTATGGGATAGCCTATTTCGTGCAATACTTACCGGAACCTGTAGTTACTGTATGGTTTGGTGCAATTTTTCTTGTGGGTGTGTCAGTGTGTATGTCGGAAGCATATAATTGACGGAAGCCAAAGATATAACTAGCCATAGTAAAATTATAATTGTTCGCTAAGATGGCTTGCAGATTTTGCTGCACAAAGGCCCCACTCGCGTTGTTGTTATTTGCAATTAAGGGAGGAGAGTAGCACCCACCTATTTTGGAGATTGACAAAAAACTTTTTTTATTCTATCGTGTGCCAAATTGAATGGAGATTTCAAATCTGCAAGCAGTTTTCTCATATCTTTTCTCAAACTCAAGTTGTTACCCAAAACGTAAGAGCTAGTCTGATTTTTGTAAAGCCGTACAGCAGCACTATATTTAACAATTGTGTGGGGCCCTTTTCATAATAAGGCTCTCACGGTACAGATATGAATAAAATTGCTAAAACGTTGTTTTACTAGTTATCTGTTTAGCAAGCATGAAAAATTTTGTCGAATTTCATTCATTTTTGACAAAGTTATTGACGAACATAGAAAATTGGTATTATCTAAAATAGCGGGAAGGTTTAAATTGTTCCTTAAACTTTAAACACCCATATCTCATTCTCAGAATGACGTTTTTTCATGAAAAAAGCTATTTCTCCGCCAAGTTTAACTGAAATGAGTTGAAATTTGGTACATTTGTTAAGATTACCCTTCTCCATACTCCTTCTTAACAAATTTGGTTGGAAATACCCTGGAGCCTTTTTATATCAAAAAGGCCCAAAAAAAATCTTTTTTGGGGCCTTTTTGTTCTAAAAAGGCTCCAGAGCATTTCAGGCAAAATTTGTTAAGAAGAATTGGATGCAGGGTTCTTCTGAACTTATAATCCAAATTTCGACAATTTTCGACAAATATTGGTGGAGAAATAGCCTTTGGCGCAAAAAGGCACTTTTGGCCATTACGGAGCCATTTTGTGGCCAATTTTAAAAATATTTGTTTTGGTTATTCTCAGACAGTCCAGACGATTCTTAGTACCACAAAAAATAATTTTCACCCAATTTTATGGTCCAGAGACACAAAAATGTGAGGTTCAATGTGGGGGTGCTACCCCCCCCCCCCCCCCCTTAAATCTGGAAATTTTTATTCTTTCAGCATTCAAGAAAAGGTAACAGAGCTGCTAGGCAGCTCTGTAAATTAAACAAGTGCGAAGTAGCTTAAAGATCCTCATTTATTAATTGACGCCTTGATTATATTCACTTTAGCAAAGTTTAAACTAAACATGGATCTGTCTTCTCCTTAAATGGCTTACTACCAACCACCTGAATCATGCTTTCTTCGAAAAAACATAACATGAATATGGGACTCAAACACCCTATATGGGACAAAAACAACCTATTTGGGACAAATTGAAATTAAAGCTATGGTAGTGAATTCTATATTCTTTTGAGTATTCCATGAGATTTAGAAACTATTTAAAATCATTTTGAGAAAGTCACACGCTATTTGGGACACAAACACCCTATATGGAACACAAACACCCTATATGGGACAAAAACAACCTGTTTGGGACAAATTGAAATTAAAGCTATGGTAGTGAATTCTATATTCTTTTGAGTATTCCATTACATTTCGAAACTATTTAAAATCAGTATAAGCAATTCACACCCTATATGGGACTCAAACACCCTATATGGGACAAAAACAACCTATTTGGGACCAATTAAAATTAAAGCTATGGTAGTGAATTCTATAGTCTTTTGAGTATTCCATTACATTTCGAAACTATTTGAAATGATTATAAGCACTTCATACCCTATATGGGACACAAACACCCTATACGGGACACAAACACCCTATATGGGACACAAACAACCTATTTGGGACAAATTTAAATTAAAGTTATGATAGTGAATTTTATATTATTTTGAGTATTCCATTACATTTAGAAACTATTTAAAATCATTATAAGCATTTCACACCCTATATGGGACTCAAACACCATGTATGGGACAAAAACAACCTATTTGGGACAAATTGAAATTAAAGCTATGGTATCGAATTCTATATTATTTTGAGTATTCCATGATATTTAGAAACTATTTAAAATAATTTTGAGAAAGTCACACGCTATTTGGGACACAAACACCCTATATGGGACACAAACACCCTATATGGGACACAAACAACCTATTTGAGACAGATTTAAATGAAAGCTATGGTAGTGAATTCTATATTCTTTTGAGTATTCCATTACATTTCGAAACTATTTGAAATCATTATAAGCACTTCACACCCTATACGGGACACAAACACCCTATATGGGACACAAACAACCTATTTGAGACAAATTTCAATTAGAGCTATGATAGTGAATTCTATTTTCTTTTGAATATTCCATTATATTTAAAAACTATGTAAAATCATTTTGAGAAAGTCATACGCTATTTGGCACACAAACACCCTATATGGGACAAAAACAACCTATTTGGGACAAATTTAAATTAAAGCTATGATAGTAAATTCTATTTTCTTTTGAGTATTCCATTATATTTATAAACTATGTAAAATCATTTTGAGAAAGTGACACGCAATTTGGGACACAAACACCCTTTATGGGACACAAACACCCTATATGGGACATAAACAACCTATTTGGGACAAATTTAAATTTGAGTTATGATAGTGGATTCTATTTTCTTTTGAGTATTTCCATTATATTTATAAACTATGTAAAATCATTTTGAGGAAGTCACCGCTATTTGGCACAAAAAACACCCTATATGGGACGAAAACAACCTATTTGGGACAAATTGAAATTAAAGCTATGGTAGTGAATTTTATATTCTTTTGAGTATTCCATTACATTTAGAAACTATTTAAAATCATTATAAGCACTTCACACCCTATACGGGACACAAACACCCTATATGAGACACAAACAACCTATTTGGGACAGATTTAAATGAAAGCTATGATAGTGAATTCTATATTCTTTTGAGTATTCCATTACATTTCGAAACTATTTGAAATCATTATAAGCACTTCACACCCTATACGGGACATAAACACCCTATATGGGACACAAACAACCTTTTTGGGACAAATTTCAATTAGAGCTATGATAGTGAATTCTATTTTCTTTTGAATATTCCATTATATTTATAAACTATGTAAAATCATTTTGAGAAAGTCATACGCTATTTGGCACACAAACACCCTATATGGGACAAAAACAACCTATTTGGGACAAATTTAAATTAAAGCTATGATAGTAAATTCTATTTTCTTTTGAGTATTCCATTATATTTATAAACTATGTAAAATCATTTTGAGAAAGTGACACGCAATTTGGGACACAAACACCCTATATGGGACACAAACACCCTATATGGGACATAAACAACCTATTTGGGACAAATTTAAATTAAAGTTATGATAGTGGATTCTATTTTCTTTTGAGTATTTCCATTATATTTATAAACTATGTAAAATCATTTTGAGGAAGTCACCACTATTTGGCACAAAAAACACCCTATATGGGACGAAAACAACCTATTTGGGACAAATTGAAATTAAAGCTATGGTAGTGAATTTTATATTCTTTTGAGTATTCCATTACATTTAGAAACTATTTAAAATCATTATAAGCAATTCACACCCTATATGGGACTCAAACACCCTATATGGGACAAAAACAACCTATTTGGGACAAATTGAAATTAAAGCTATGGTAGTGAATTCTATATTATTTTGAGTATTCCATGAGATTTAGAAACTATTTAAAATCATTTTGAGAAAATCACACGCTATTTGGGACACAAACACCCTATATGGGACACAAACACCCTATATGGGACACAAACAACCTATTTGGGACAGATTTAAATGAAAGCTATGATAGTGAATTCTATATTCTTTTGAGTATTCCATTACATTTCGAAACTATTTGAAATCATTATAAGCACTTCACACCCTATACGGGACACAAACACCCTATATGGGACACAAACAACCTATTTGGGACAAATTTCAATTAGAGCTATGATAGTGAATTCTATTTTCTTTTGAATATTCCATTATAATTAAAAACTATGTAAAATCATTTTGAGAAAGTCATACGCTATTTGGCACACAAACACCCTATATGGGACAAAAACAACCTATTTGGGACAAATTTAAATTAAAGCTATGATAGTAAATTATATTTTCTTTTGAGTATTCCATTATATTTATAAACTATGTAAAATAAATCATTTTGAGAAAGTGACACGCAATTTGGGACACAAACACCCTATATGGGACACAAACACCCTATATGGGACATAAACAACCTATTTGGGACAAATTTAAATTTGAGTTATGATAGTGGATTCTATTTTCTTTTGAGTATTTCCATTATATTTATAAACTATGTAAAATCATTTTGAGGAAGTCACCGCTATTTGGCACAAAAAACACCCTATATGGGACGAAAACAACCTATTTGGGACAAATTGAAATTAAAGCTATGGTAGTGAATTTTATATTCTTTTGAGTATTCCATTACATTTAGAAACTATTTAAAATCATTATAAGCACTTCACACCCTATACGGGACACAAACACCCTATATGAGACACAAACAACCTATTTGGGACAGATTTAAATGAAAGCTATGATAGTGAATTCTATATTCTTTTGAGTATTCCATTACATTTCGAAACTATTTGAAATCATTATAAGCACTTCACACCCTATACGGGACACAAACACCCTATATGGGACACAAACAACCTATTTGGGACAGATTTAAATTAAAGCTATGATAGTGAATTCTATTTTCTTTTGAGTATTTCCATTATATTTATAAACTATGTAAAATCATTTTGAGAATGTTACATGCTATTTGGGACAAAAACTCCATGTATGGGACATAAACACCCTATATGGGACATACACAACCTATTTGGGACAAATTGGAATTAAAGCTATGATTATGAAGTCGCGTTTTCGGTATTCCTTTACATTTATAAACTATTTGAAATAATTTTGATAAAGCTACAGGCTATTTTGGACAAAATCAACCTATACGTGACACTAACAACCTATTTGAGTAAAATTTTAGACTTATGAAGGACTATTTGGGATGAGTTGAGTCTGGGGGAGGAGGTTGCGATATCACTAATTTGATTTTCATTTAATTATTATTATACGAATGTATTTAGATTTATTATAAGTTAATAAATTGCACCACATGAATAAATTGCACAATGAATAAGTTGCACAACATGAATAAATTGCACAATATTATGAATAAATTGCACAACATGAAATAACGTGACTATGATGACCCTATAGCCTATAATGCATCACAGTCTTACAAGCCATTTGCAAGGCACCCACAGTATATCTTTAACCATAACTTGGGAACATGTATTCCAAATGCCCTTATTTAGAATGGGAATTTTCACTGTACATATACCTCAACCAGCTCTTGTCCCAAATACGTTGCTCGGTCCAGTATAGGTTGTTATAATGAGCCCGGATTCGTAGCTGACACTTGGATTATATATCAGTGGAATTTTCCATTAACCTTTACATTATATAGCCAATAAGGGAGATGCCTAACTGTAGGAATGTTGGTATTGGTCCGATGACGAGGAGTTGGCTCATATGATGATTTGATTGGATGCCCCTATATTGGACAGGTTGGAAATCATTAGGCATCGTATTTGGGACAGGTAGGACTAATAGAAAGCCCCATAGAAGTGAAGGGAAACACCCTATTCTGGACAATGATGTAGATACTATTGATTTGATGACCATTTACTGATGGTTTTTTAAGGTGGCGGATGCAACCAATATTGGGTTTGATGGAAATAGTCTGGCTCCGTATAACGCGGATGGTGTTTCAGCTCCAGTTTATTCTCCACGAGTTCAATGGGAAAAAGCAACCGCGTTTAACCTCGGGAACTACAAGGTGGAAACCAACCATGCTCTGTCAAATCTCGCAAGTCCGTGGGAGGCGCTTTTCGTGTACAGACCCCCTCTGTGCGAAAAGCGAACACAGGGATGCCCTAACCCTATTATATACAAATATAACCAAGGTCCTCACTGAGTCGGCATCGCAATCGGTTCACCACGGCCGCACAGCTTCGGGTACCGAAGGGTCACATAATGTGGCTGGGTGGAATGATCAGGTTGAAGAACTACATCATTGCGCGCGGCAATGTTTTCTGGATTGGCGGTTGGATGGTAGTCCGAGATCCGGGTTAGAGTTCCAGTTAATGACTCGTTCGAGGGCCAAGTTTAAACTTCGACTGCAAGCTATTAAGAGAAACGCGGAAACTATTCACAGTGATAAACTGGCTTCAAGTCTTGATGATAAGGACTGTTATAAATTCTGGGCGAATGTTCGGAAAAATATCCAGTCAAAGGCGAAACCAATGAGTACGGTTGGTGTTGTCGCGTTTCAGCAACTGATAGTAGCTTTAGAGAAGCGTTTCGGCAAATCATAGTCGCATTTCGGCAACATGGTAATAAGGTGGCATTTTGGCAACTCATAGTTTCATTTTGGCAACTCATAGTTGTATTTCGGCAACTGTTAACATGATGCGCTTAGGCAAACTGATAGATAGATGCGTTTTGGCAATTTGTAAACAAAGGCCAACTGGATACTGTATAGAGCCTAGAGTATAGATTATTACCATTGCCTCATTACATTTCCCATTATTCAATTTCATTTTACTTTGGTTTACCCACGCCTACTTCAACACTACTGACTATAAATGACAACAATAAATGAATTATTATTATTGTGATTATGTTTGATCCATAAAATCAAAGTTAGGGCTACTACTTTACACATGTTGTGGAAGTCTATATCCCCTTGTAAGCGTAATATTGTACCGGTAAGCCTGAGTGAGCAAAATATAAAAAAAAATTATTCAAAAAATTACCAATTCAACAAAAATTAACTGAAATTAATTATTACTGAGAAGTTGTAGCTGTAAACCCCGCCCAGCAAGGTGCGCTTCGCTTTGTATTAGAAAAACTCCCCTTGGAAATTGAAAACGGGATTTGTGTTTCAGACAAACAGACTCCAGTTCCAAACGTTTACATCCACAACTTCAGCTGCGGAATATTTAAAATTAACTAACTAACTCAAACAGTTAACAACTCTGCTGTCAAAAACTATAAGTAACTTAAACTTGTCATTACAGATACAGATACCATAACTAGTTGCCGAAACGCGACTTCAGTTCGCCAACATGCAACTATGAGTTGCCGAAACACAACTATAGCAGTTGGTGAAACGTAATTGTCCATTTGCCGAAAAGCCAATTTGAGTTGCCTAAACGTGACAGTTGCCGAAACGCGACGTAACCATACGGTTGGGGAGTCTCTGGTCTACCCGATGTAGCGAATATGTGGGGCGACCACTATATAAGGGAGTATTCAATTCTGTTATTGACTCTAAATGTGGTGTAGATGATTTTGGTTAAATGTTTGATAATATAACATATAGTTCACATATGCGCTTCACTAATGATGAAGTGATAGATAGTATATTAAAACTGACACGGATTAAAGCAGCGGGCCCAGATGGCGTACAAGCAGAGCATATTAAATATGCCTCTGATCAGCTGGTCTCTGTGCTATCACTGCTTTTTAGCAGTTTTAATATACATGGGTTTGTACCGGACAGTTTAGTGCAGTCTAATATTTCACCGATAGTGAAAGATAAAGCTGGCGACTGTTCAGATACTGGTAATTACCGCCCCGTAGCGGTGGCCAATATTATTTGTAAATTGTAGGAGCTAATTATATTAGGTAGATTAGAATCATTATTGGAGACCACCGCGAATCAATTTGGTTTTAAAAAGTTACTACGTACTGAACAATGTATTTATACATTAAAAGAGATAATAAATTTTTACTTAAATCGTGATTCGAATATATATGTAGCCTTCCTCGATGCCTCGAAGGCATTTGATAATGTTAATCACCATAATTTATTCTATAAACTTATTGATCATAAAGTTCCCATATTTCTAGTGCGTATTATAGTTTTTATGTACTCCCATCAAACTATGTGTGCAGTGTGGCATGGCTTCAAGTCGGATCCATTTTATAACGAGCTTAGCCTCAATCTTAATAGTATCGGTATAGGTTGTAGCCTAAACGGCCTGGTGGTAAATCATTTTATTTATGCTGATGATATTCGCATAATTGCAACAAATCCGTGGGCATTGCAGAACCTATTAGATGCATGTGTTAAATTTGCTTCACAGAACTCAATGACTTTTAATACTAAGAAATCTAAATGTGTATATTTTCGTTGTAGGAGCCGTCCATTTTTTAGCTTTGCCACTGTGTTTTTAGGTAGTCATCCTTTAACTGCGGTAGATGAATTTAAATATTTAGGACACATAATCTCGTCGGACAGACTTTTGTGACGATAAAGATATTATGTCTCAAACTCGTAAATTGTACTGTCGTTCTAATATGCTGATTAGAAAATTTAGCTATTGTAGTATGAAAGTGAAACAATATCTGTTTAATACCTATTGCTCTACTATTTACTGCTGTGCTCTTTGGTCAGAGGTGTACTTCATACAGTCTATTTTTAATAAACTATGTGTGGTCCTACATAGAGCTGTGCGATCGCTGTTTGGCATTAAATTGTATGACAGTGAGACGATAAACAGCGCTAGCCTGATACTTGCTAATAACGACATCAGATCCATTAAAGAAATAGTGAGAAACTCTCTATGTACAGTAGTCTTCATAGAAGAGTAGACCTCCAAAGTCCTCCAATGAAATAGTCCTCCAATGATTCGCGCCATTTGTCGTCCATCGTCTACTATATTTGCAACATATTGTAGAATTTGTCGTGTCACCTAAGTGTAATTATTGTTTTTTTTTAGTTATATACTTTACCTGTATTTACTTAGGCCTACACACTATATAACATTATTTCAGGACCCTACATTTTTTATTATCCTGGTGCTAATTTTTACTAGTTACGTGTTTAGATATGGCACTTTTTAGCTGAATTAAAAAAAATATTATTATTAAATAAGTCGGACTTTCGAGATGCACTTGCAATGCGCTACAACCTGCCGATCAATGGCCTCCCAACTACATGTGTTTGCTCAGCATCCTTTACCCCTGACCATGCCCTTATTTGCAAGAAAGGCGGTTTTATCGCATTGAGACACAATGAAACGCGCGATATAATTGCCAATCTGCTTAAGGAAGTCTGTGTGGATGTTGGAGTAGTACCTAGTTTGCTACTACTGTCTGACTAGGTATTAACACCTTCCTCTGGAGTTTCTGGAAATGAAGCTCGTCTTGATGTGTCAGCAACAGGTTTTTGGAGCCGCTACTCCAAGTCATTCTTTGATGTACGGGTATTCTATCCCAATGCTGCATCCTATCTCCCATCCTCCATAGACAATTTATTAAAGAACCAAGAGGCTGAGAAGCGACGGAAATATAATGATAGTGTACTGAATGTAGAACGTGCATCATTTACTCCTCTCGTTTTTACCTCTAGCGGTGCTGCAGGACCTGAGTGTGGCCGATTTTTAACGCATTTTGCTGGTCGTCTGGCGGAGAAGCGTGATTCCACATATTCATCGGTTGCACATTGGTTGCGATGTCGACTTTCCTTCAGCTTACTCCGTACAACTGGGCTTTGCCTTCGAGGTCACCATAGTCCTCTTTCCTATAACTCCGTGCCAGCAGAGGATCCGTGCGCGGCTTACTTCCAACCTATGCCCCTCTTTTTACTAAAGTTTATATTAATTACTATACTATCCTATAAACTGTATACATAAAGTACGACAATAGAACTTGGCATTGATTTATGTGATGTTCTTTGTCATATTATAACAAGATTATTATGTACAATATCCTACACTCTTAAAATTGGTGGTGACTGTATTATAGTTAAAGGTGAAATGTTACTAACACTAACTATTAATACTAAAATTATTATGTTAATTTCGTGCCAGATAATAAGGTTGTATTTATTGTTATTTATTTGTAGCATTTTATTGATACGCAATCATTATATATATGTATGGATAAAAAAAAAATAAAAAATAAAAATATAATATTAGTTATAATTATTTAGTTAACAATTTTCGCTATTTAAGAAAAATATAGGACCTATGGATAAATCATGACTACTAAATTGTAAGGAATTATCAAAAGATTTGAATGGCGAAAAAATATACATAATTTATAACTAATATTAGTTATAATTAATTAGGTAATAATTTTCGCTATTTAAAAAAATATAGGTCCAATAAAAAAGTTAAGACATTCAAAGTTGTAGAGAATCTTCAATGAACCAACCTCATCCCCACTATCCGGATTGCCACCTGAATCGCTCCAACTGACTTCGCCATAATCCGAGTCACCTGCACCACTGTCACTCCATTGCATCACCATAGGCAAACCTCGTGGGAGCGTCTATCATTGCCTCCTAGGGTATTTACTGCTACAACCAGCTTCCTCATCCCCAGGATGTTCATGCTCCATAATTACACATACTGTATATACAGCCATAATGCAGTAATGGACTATTAATGGAACCGGCATATGGTACCATATAAGTAAACTATTTAAGTAAATGATCCGCAATGTTTATTTCAGAAATGTTTAATTCGGCAACGCGAATAAGAATCTACCGAATAGAAACGAATAGAAGACCACCGGGGCTAAATGTTTTGATTATGATTTCTTTGTTCCAGAACGTTGTTACAGGGTGGGTGGGCAATTTGGTGCTAGTGAAAATTTAGACTTCATTTATTTAGTTCAAAATCATTAGAAATCTCAATTTTTTTTACTATGATATGACAATTTTACTAATAATATCACATTATATTTACCAAATAATGGTGTCATAATATACTAAAATTATTAATTATTATGTTATTCTAAATGATATTAGCTATTGTGTAAAATAATTAAAATTAAATAAAATCAGTTTAAGTTTTGGAGATAATAGGAACGGATTTTTTTTTTTTGGGGGGGGGGGGGGGGGGTACATCATGGGATTGAGAGCTTTTACTGTTGGCCTTAACAAAAAATAATTTATTATTAGTAATAAATTCAACAAACCAAAAAATAATAATATGGTTGGTTATTCTTTAAATCCCATTTTTTAAAGGTGAGACATGGGGGGGGGGGGGGGGGGGGGTGAGGACAGGATCCAAATCCCATCTTGGGGGATTAATATCCCGCCACAATGTTAAATTCTCAATTTAGGGAAAGGAGCAGGTTTCAAAGGTACGTATTTTAACCAAAACAATAAACTAAATACAACAGTTTTATTTTTGAGAGTAATCAGCTGTTATTTGCGTCTAATTTCCAGCTGGAGAGGGATGAATGTTTATTGCGTCCAGTCTCCGACCCCCCCCCCCCCCCATCTGTTAGTAAAGGGTGGCGTATTTTGAGTAAATTATTTTATTCCTGTTCGCGCTTTCAGACCTTTAGCAGTTTAACCTGCCAATTTTAATTGTCCTTTTGAGTATGAATCGACCTTGCCCGTACCAATTACCTGGTTTACTGAATTTACATCCGCCGAAGCCAGTCCGAGCGCGGTGTATGACCCACGGTGTGGGAGACTGGATTCGGGTTCCGGAGGAAGTATTGCGGTGTAGGCTACTTTGTATTATTCGATTGATCACTACTATATAATCTCTGACAACTATATTTACTTTCGGGGAGATATTAACAGTTCGTTTAGGACGTGGCGCTTTAAGTATAAAACAGAGTTATGACTTACACTAATCACAACTAGATGGCTATGGAATCTCGTAAATAGCGTATTCTTTAGGAGATGCTTTATAAACCTTCACACTACTTCACACTAATTCACACTAATTTGCCGACCGTCACTGATTTTGATCATATATACGGAGGATTTCAACTGACACAGGTAGGGATTATGAAATAGCATTTAATTCACACAAAAACCACTATAATTTAAGTCGCAGTTGCTACCGGTAAACTCTTTCTCCGGTTACCTCAGTAATCAAGAAGATTGAGGGGGTTTACAATTATTTATCGGTAGGTATTCTCCAAATATAACATCCATGAATATAAACAACAATTAACACAATATAAAACAGCATTAAAACAGTGTGGTGAACAGTCAGTATGTGTTCAGTCATATGAGTTGGTGTGGTGAAATATGTTAATAGATTTACGTCTTTATAACTCCAACCATCAGATGTTCTTGGGCTAAAGTATGAAACTTCCGTACTTAGTACAGAATTCTGAGATGAATCTAATTATCAGAAAAACGATAACTAAATGTGCATGCGTCAGTTTCTCAGGTAGGTCTCTACTGGCATAACTGGGAAGATTGCTCTGATTGGCTGAAATAA
>JAUCBJ010008030.1:0-24986 GCA_032718475.1 Nemertoderma westbladi
CAGTACCCACTATTTTACAGTCAAAATAGCCAAGTTGCTATAAAAGTTTCCGGCCAAGTTGCTGGTGAAGTTGCTGGTAAAGTTGCCACGTGTAAACATTAAACAGCGATTAAATTAAATTGCTCCAAACACATTGCTAGTTGCCGAGAAAGTTGCTCTAAAAGTTGCCACGTGTAAACAGGCCTTTAGGACAGGGGGCATTGTTTTGTAGGGGCCATATCCTTTTTAATGGCCTTTTAAGTACATGGTCTAAAGTAGGCCATTTTGCTGCTATTAAAATTCAATAAACATGTCCACTTTCAGTGAGAAATAGTAAATAAATTCAGAAAATAAAAAAAGTTAATGAAAATATAAATCGTAAGATCGATATTATGAAATGTAAGCAAATAAGACAATACCGATGGATCGTAATATTGTTATTTTCGCAGACTACATATTAAATTTAGAAATGAAGCGACATATTAAACACCTTTAACTAAGAATTATATTTTGTCATGAAATCGGCTATTTCTCCGCCGATTTTTGCTGGAATGATTTGAAATTTGTTCAGAAATGTTGACACTTGTTCAGAATACCTTTTGCACAAAAAGGCACTTTTGGCCACAGCAGAGTGCCATTTTGTGGCCTATTTTTTTAATTATTTGGTTTGGCCATTTTTAAACACACCAGACGATAATTAGTACCACAAAAAATAACTTTCAAATATAGTTTAAGATTTCAAAATGTTTCAGATTTAGTCATTAAAAACGTATGTTAATTCTAGGAAAAGTTAAGGGATTTGAATATTGAGTATTTCTGTGAATACAGACTCAGACACACACGGGCACGATGTTACTCCCCCCCCCCCCCCCCCCCCCCCCCAATACTTCCCAGTCCCACCGTTGTTAACAACAGTTATTGTATCATATAATAAAAAATATAGGTCTACATCCACTGAAGTGCCCATCGTGAAGTGAAAACCCAAGTGAAGTGTGATATCAAGATTTCCTTAGAATATGCCCTGAAATTAGAAATACAGAGATATGAAATGGCCCTAAAACCTAAAACAAATATATTAAATGGCCTTCCCAGGAAAATACACCCATGTTAGATTGAGTTCATAATCTACAGTTAATTACTTTAAATTTATTAACAGTGGCCCCTTTATAATATCAAAATATAAAATATGGCCCTAAATTCATAAATTAATTTTATTGATGTCTATTGGCAGAAATAGACTGGCAGACAGACATGTGTCAAACGGAAAAGACAGGGGGAAGGATAATTGGGATTACAATCAGAGATGTGAGGCAAAGGTGGCTTCTACTGCTTGCCTTGCCATTTGCCCATCGCCTTATAAGTTAATAATTAAAAGTTGACGGTGACACAGAACCATTTGAAGTGTTATGGGGCGTCCTCCAAGGAGACACACTTGCACCATTCTTGTTCATTATTGTGGTTGACTATGTTCTACGCATGTCCTTAGATCATTATAATGATGATGGGGTGATGATAACTCCACCTACTGGCTCCAGAAGTCGAGGAAATCCTGCCAAGTACCTAACTGATCTAGACTTTGCTGATGACTTATGGAGTACTCTCAGAATCATTAGAGGGAGCCCAACTGCTCCTCAGCTCATTAGAACATGCTGCTTCTAGTGTTGGTCTTTTTATTAACTCCAGAAAGACCAAAATTCTGACAGTTAACTTTGAAAGTCCTCAGCAAGTCTCTGATCGGATGAGTATAAGCTCAAAGGATGGTATGCTTGAGCATGTGGACGACTTCTGTTACCTGGGATCATGGATCCGGAAGTCAGGTGAGGACCTTCGAATACGTAAGGGAAAGGCATGGGCAGCCTTGAATAGGCTTTCCAGGATTTGGAAGTCACCGAGAATTAATCGGAAACTTAAGGTCCGATTATTTAGAGCAGCAGTAGTTCCAGTACTCCTCTACGGGAGTCCATGCTGGGCTCTAACTGCTGAGGACACCAAATCTCTGGATGGCACATTCACAAGAATGCTACGCCGGGTTCATTGTGTCAAGAACAATGCACACATCTCCAACCAGACACTATATAACATTGGAGGTGTCTCATTGGTTCCCCCAAGCTTGACACTAGAACAAAATCGCCTCCGCTTTGCAGGACATTGCTTTCGCCGTGAGGACCAGCCAGTGCATAATCTTGTACTTTGGCAGCCTCATGGAGTGAATAAGCATGGTGGACAGCCCATGACTTTCTTGAGACGCATCTTAAAGGACACTGGCCTTAAAGATGCGGATGATCTAGCAAATGTCATGGGTGATAGGGAGTTGTGGCGGTGCAATTTTGTTGACAAGCCGGCACAGCATTCTTAAAAATGCAGCTGCAATGCAGCATGCCGATCCTAGTAGTAGTAGTAGTATAAGTTAATAATAAAAGTAAGTAATAATCGGTTTCGTAAGTGGCTTGTAAGCCGCTTACAAAAGGCATTATATTATTATGGTCGTAAAGTGAAATCCTTTTCCAGTTTCGTTATTTATGATATGTTAAGCTGAAACTTGTGAAATCAGTACTATAGTACTTGTAAATTTCAAATTATATCAGGCTCAGCATATTATAGTTACCCCACTCCCCTCATACCTCCCACCGTTGTTTACAGCAGTTATTGTATTATATAATAATAATATCCACCAAAATCCCAATTGAAGTTCGATATCAAGATTTCCTTAGAATATTCCCTGAATTAGAAATACAGAGATATGAAATGGCCCTAAAACCTAAAACAAATATATTAAATGGCCTTCCTAGGAAAATACACCCATGTTAGATTGAGTTCATAATCTACAGTTAATTATATTAAATTTATTAACAGTGGCCCCTTTATAATATCAAAATATAAAATATGGCCCTAAATTCATAAATTAATTTTATTGATGTCTATTGGCAGAAATAGACTGGCAGACAGACATGTGTCAAACGGAAAAGGCAGGGGGAAGGATAATTGGGATTACAATCAGAGATGTGATGCAAAGGTGGCTTCTACTGCTTGCCTTGCCATTTGCCCATTGCCTTATAAGTTAATAATAAAAGTAAGTAATAATAGTAAAGTGAAATCCTCCTCCAGTTTCGTTATTTATGATACATTAAGCTGAAACTTGTGAAATCAATACTATATAATACAACCTGCGCTGCATCATTGGGGAGAAACTAATCCATAGGGCCTATGCAGATTTTTAAGTTTTTTATATGCAGTTTTAAATTTCATAAAATTTAAAACATTCGATATTTCATATTTTATAATCATTTTGACGTGACACCTGGCAATCAATATAGTAATAATTAAGGTGCATAATACTAGCACAGGCACATTTTCCATTCAAAAACGTGCATTTATAATCTCTGTACCTGTAAATTTCAGATTATATCAGGCTCAGCATATTATAGTTAACCCCCTCCCCTCATACCTCCCATACCGTTGTTAACAACAGTTATTGTATCATATAATAAAAATATAGGTCTACACCCAAATCCCAATTGAAGTGCGATATCAAGATTTCCTTAGAATATGCCCTGAATTAGAAATACAAAGATATGAAATGGCCCTAAAATATAAAACAAATATATTAAATGGCCTTCCTAGGAAAATACACCCATGTTAGATTGAGTTCATAATCTACAGTTAATTATATTAAATTTATTAACAGTGGCCCCTTTATAATATCAAAATATAAAATATGGCCCTAAATTTATAAATTAATTTTATTGATGTCTATTGGCAGAAATAGACTGGCAGACAGACATGTGTCAAACGGAAAAGGCAGGGGGAAGGATAATTGGGATTACAATCAGAGATGTGAGGCAAAGGTGGCTTCTACTGCTTGCCTTGCCATTGACCCGTTGCCTTATAAGTTAATAATAAAAGTAAGTAATAATCGGTTTCGTAAGTGGCTTGTAAGCCGCTTACAAAAGGCATTATATTATTATGGTCGTAAAGTGAAATCCTTTTCCAGTTTCGTTATTTATGATATGTTAAGCTGAAACTTGTGAAATCAGTACTGTAGTACTTGTAAATTTCAAATTATATCAGGCTCAGCATATTCTAGTTACCCAACTCCCCTCATACCTCCCACCGTTGTTTACAGCAGTTATTGTATTATATAATAATAATATCCACCAAAATCCCAATTGAAGTTTGATATCAAGATTTCCTTAGAATATTCCCTGAATTAGAAATACAGAGATATGAAATGGCCCTAAAACCTAGAACAAATATATTAAATGGCCTTCCTAGGAAAATACACCCATGTTAGATTGAGTTCATAATCTACAGTTAATTATATTAAATTTATTAACAGTGGCCCCTTTATAATATCAAAATATAAAATATGGCCCTAAATTCATAAATTAATTTTATTGATGTCAATTGGCAGAAATAGACTGGCAGACAGACATGTGTCAAACGGAAAAGGCAGGGGGAAGGATAATTGGGATTACAATCAGAGATGTGAGGCAAAGGTGGCTTCTACTGCTTGCCTTGCCATTTGCCCATTGCCTTATAAGTTAATAATAAAAGTAAGTAATAATAGTAAAGTGAAATCCTCCTCCAGTTTCGTTATTTATGATACGTTAAGCTGAAACTTGTGAAATCAATACTATATAATACAACCTGCGCTGCATCATTGGGGAGAAACTGATCCATAGGGCCTATGCAGATTTTTAAGTTTTTTATATGCAGTTTTAAATTTCATAAAATTTAAAACCTTCGATATTTCATATTTTATAATCATTTTGACGTGACACCTGGCAATCAATATAGTAATAATTAAGGTGCATAATACTAGCACAGGCACATTTTCCATTCAAAAACGTGCATTTATAATCTCTGTACCTGTAAATTTCAGATTATATCAGGCTCAGCATATTATAGTTAACCCCCTCCCCTCATACCTCCCATACCGTTGTTAACAACAGTTATTGTATCATATAATAAAAATATAGGTCTACACCCAAATCCCAATTGAAGTGCGATATCAAGATTTCCTTAGAATATGCCCTGAATTAGAAATACAAAGATATGAAATGGCCCTAAAATATAAAACAAATATATTAAATGGCCTTCCTAGGAAAATACACCCATGTTAGATTGAGTTCATAATCTACAGTTAATTATATTAAATTTATTAACAGTGGCCCCTTTATAATATCAAAATATAAAATATGGCCCTAAATTCATAAATTAATTTTATTGATGTCTATTGGCAGAAATAGACTGGCAGACACAGACATGTGTCAAACGGAAAAGGCAGGGGGAAGTATAATTGGGATTACAATCAGAGATGTGAGGCAAAGGTGGCTTCTACTGCTTGCCTTGCCATTTTCCCATCGCCTTATAAGTTAATAATAAAAGTAAGTAATAATAGTAAAGTGAAATTCTCCTCCAGTTTCGTTATTTATGATATGTTAAGCTGAAACTTGTGAAATCAATACTATATAATACAACCTGCGCTGCATCATTGGGGAGAAAATGATCCATATGCAGATTTTTAAGTTTTTTATATGCAGTTTTAAATTTCACAAAATTTAAAACCTTCGATATTTCATATTTTATAATCATTTTGACGTGATACCTGGCAATCATTATAGTAATAATTAAGGTGCATAATACTAGCTCAGGCACATTTTCCATACAAAAACGTGCATTTATAATCTCTGTACCTGTAAATTTCAGATTATATCAGGCTCAGCCTATTATAGTTAACCCCCTCCCCTCATACCTCCCATACCGTTGTTTACAGCAGTTATTGTATTATATAATAAATAATATCCACCAAAATCCCAATTGAAGTGCGATATCAAGATTTCCTTAGAATATTCCCTGAATTAGAAATACAGAGATATGAAATGGCCCTAAAACCCAAAACAAACATATTAAATGGCCTTCCTAGGAAAATACACTCATGTTAGATTGAGTTCATATTGTACAGTTAAATTACATTAAATTTATTAACAGTGGCCCTATCAAAATATATAAAATGACCTTTTAGATTTACAGTAAATATATTGCAGCCAATTGGAAAATATAATTTGGCAATTGGCAATTACGATTCCCCGTACTTAGTTCCAATTTAAGCCTCATGCGAATTTAGTTCCAATGGAAAAGAATTTAGTTCCAATGGAAACGAATTTAGTTCCAAATTTGGCGAATTTATTTCCAATTTAGGCGAACTTAGTTCCAATCGCACATTTTCAAAGGCGAACTTATGTAGTTCCAATTAAAACTAAATTCGCTTCCATTGGAACTAAATTCGCATCCATTGGAACTAAATTCGCATGCATTGGAACTAAATTCGCATCCATTGGAACTAATTCACATCCATTGGAACTAAATTCGCTTCCATTGGAACTAAGTTCGTTTTGATATTCTGGGATTGGAACTAAGTTCGCCTCGATTGGAACTAAGTTCGCTTTGTAAAATTTATTTTGGAACTAAATGCGTTTCAATTGGAACTACATAAGTTCGCCTTTGAAAATGTGCGATTGGAACTAAGTTCGTGCTAGCCTTATGAGTTACCAGTGGAGCACGTGCCTTTTAGTAGAAGCCACATTCAGCGTCACACCTCTGATTGTAGTTTAGGAATGTAATTTTGTAAATTTAGGGCCATTTTTTATATTTTTATATTTTGTTAGGGCCACTATTAATAAATTTAATGTAATTTAACTGTACAATATGAACACAATCTAACACGGATGTGTTTTCCTTGGAAGGCTATTTAAAAGGAAGTGGCCCATTCAAGACAATGTCTCATTTGAGCCACTTAAATGTAAAATGGCCCTCAGTAAACAATGTTTGTAAGGGCCATTTAAAAGGAAGTGGCCCATTTAAGACAATGTCTCATTTGAGCCACTTAAATGTAAAATGGCCCTAGATGGCAATAGATACGACTTGATTTCTACATCTTGTTTCTCGCTTTACATGTGTTTTACGTTGGTTCTGAATTCATTGGAATAAATAAAAACGGCTTTAGACATTTCAAATTGTATTTTTCGGAGATGTGTGCCAAATTAATAATAAACAAAACTAATAACAAAATTTTAATAAAAAAAACTTCCCAAGAAATTGGAACATTTATAATCAGCGCCCCAGAAAACCTAAAAATGTGATTTTAAGCACGCTAATAAGAGTAAATTTTTTATTATTATTTCCGGTATGAATAGGGTTAAAGGTGTAAAAAGGGTAAAAAGTTAAAGTGGCCCATTCAAGACAATGTCTCATTGGAGCCACTTAAATGGCCCTCAGTAGACACTGTTCCTAAGGGCCATTTAAATTGGTATGGGTCCTTCAAGACAAATCTCCCATTGGATACACGCAATGAAGGAACTGTCATATCATATCATAGCATAGCATAGTATAATACCATGGCATACATACATAACATAACATAATGCATAACTATATAATAATTCAGCTTGTCGAGAGACAATGACAAATATAGAATAGGCCCTATAACAATATTATAGATATAGAATAATAATGAAATTTATAGAGGCACATAAATAATGGCTATAATAATGTAGCACATACTGAATTTGTAAGGCTGAAGTGTTTTCAATACTAACTGCTAATGGATTATATTCCTGTCACTAGAATATCGTTTCTAGTAGTCGTGAAATGTTAGGATACATACCTAACATAACATCTACAGTTAGTTATCATAGCATGCATAGCATACATCTTATATCAGCAAACCAAACATAAACTGTAACATGCCCTAAGACTAAGGGTCGGACGATACCATGCCAAGCATAGTTATATACCATACCATACATACCTTAAATAGCATGCAACATTGTAATCCTAAAGTATATTTCCTTGTTTTTTAGGTTTCAAACTATGTTTTGTTAAACTGTAGTGGCCGCTAAATGAATCAAGTTTCCATAACTATTCATGTGTATTCATGTTGTATTTGTGCAAATTATCAAACCTTCCTTCCGTTTGGCACAGCTTAGTGAAGTACAAGAGACGGCGAAGCACATAATAACAAAGAATCGAATATAGTGGCTGCAGATATGGTTTGACAGATGGGAGCTAGGTATAATAGGTAGTATTTCAAGGTCTACCTTTTTTTTTTGCCTGAGCCGCTAGCGGAATGGTAAGAGCGCCAAAATGGCGGTCACCACTTCGATCCCATCTGGACGTCATTCTCGACTTTGCTAAGCTGTGCCCAACAAAAGTTATAATAATTATTCATGAATCAATAATTATTGCTGTTCAATTTATTTCAGGGAAATTAGTTGAGTAGACACATATGTAATTATCAGATTCTGCATTTTTGCACTTCTGTTTCTCGCTACTTTTCCTTGTTTCGGCGTCTATATTCTACCTATATTATTTTTTTTTAAAGAAAACTCTATAATTAGAGTCATTGTGTCAATTATTTTCTTCCACCACTGCGTGGAACATCGTGGTATTTATTGCTATTTCAAAATATATTTTAGAAGGAAAAAAGTTCTGGAAGGGCCATACCTCACTACTTGTTAATTAGAGCCCCCTAGTGGATCATATTAGTATTTCATTTACATCTAAGCAAGTTTGTTGGGTATGCTCAAAAGTTATATATTCGCACTGGCCCTTATCGGCCAATGCATATATATATATATATATATAAAATAAATCATGTGACACCGAGATATGGAGGGGACCATTACCCCCGATGATATATATTACGCAGGGAAAGTCGACGAACCCGAGAGGCGAAGCACAATCAAGACCAAAGGAGCCTGCATCCGTGGCAACACTCATCGACGCATGGATGTACAGCAATGAGATTCTCACGAAAAAATCTCACACAGGCGGAGTGCCTGAAATACCTACAAGTCTACACAGGGGGGCCAGCCTACGACGTGAGGCAATATCAGGGAATCGAAGGAGGATTTACAACGGCATGGAGAGCCTTGGATAGGGAATTTGGCCATCCGGTGAAGATCATCCCTAGTAGCACACCAACGTTCACCTCACGTTTAGAATAGTTCTAATAACGTGGATAACGTTGTTCTGATAACGTTCTAGGTGCGTTCACGGTACACGTTCATCTAGGAAGGGATTTGTCCCGCTCAAAAAACGTTGATTCGACGTCATCTTATAAACGTTAGATATTCGTTATAAAATGGTCCGTTCAACTAATTATTTACCGAACTCCTTTTGAACGGTTTAATATTGTTTTGAAAAGGTTCAATAATGGTTCCTTCCAACGTTCAAAACTGTTGGTTTGAACTGTGCTTGAACTAAAAGTGTGGTTCAAATATATAATTTCGAACGAATATTTAACCACTGCTGAATAGCTGTCAATCATTCACTATTAAATGATAATATGGCAAAATGCCCCCCCCCCCCCTGGACAACTGACCACCGCTGTTAGTGTAACGATTTGTATACTGCATGACTGCAGCAAAAGTAAATCAACTGAACATGAAAACAAACATTTGCTTGTTGAAATAACACCACAAGTTTATATTGAATATTACCACTACTTACTTTATCACAAATATACCGAATTTACCGAACATGAGAAACATGGAAAGAAATATAACAAGGAGATAAATCAAATAGGAAATACATAATATATCATTAAGGTAAAAGTTAAATATATAAGTCTAGAGTTAATTATTACAGAGTTGGAGTACTGTGTAATGATATCTTTCTCTGGGTAGCATTCCTTCGTTTTCTCCTGAATTTTGTAGCTAGTCGAATCCCCACACTCACTCCATCCATAATAAATTGCCTTTCCCAGCTGTAACAAAAATAACATTTATTTAAAAATAAAAAAATTAAAAGAAACATTTTATGCACTACTTTACTTCAAAAAAAGGAAGGAGCCGATTATATAATTATACCTAATGAATAGCATGTTGTATAAGTCACTTTTACTTCAAGTGATATACTGTTAGGCCTATACTTTTATAAACTGTATACTCTTGAACAAATATGAAACCGAATCTTTCTAATGTGATGCTCATTTATACATACATGTATAATATAAATATACATATAATATATATGCCGCCTCCGCTTTGCAGGACATTGCTTTCGCCGTGAGAACCAGTGAGTCTGTGCACAATCTTGCGCTTTGACACCCCATGACTTCACCCAAGACGCCTCTTAAAGGACATTGGCTTTGGAGATGCTGATAATTATGGGGACAGGGAATTGCGGCGGTGGAATTTTGTATATAACCTGGCATATCATTCTTTGCATGCTGCTTCACAGTAAGCCAATTGAAGGTTGCATATGGTGGTGGAACAAATTTTTGTTATAGATAGATAAATACTTACATACCGCATTATAAACTAGAGTGATTCAACCAAAGAATTTAAGTATTTAATTTACCGCTGTGGCTTAAGCAGGCTGATCGGTAAATTGGATCAATTTAAAAAATTTATATTTATTCAATCATATTTTTTTGCATTAATTTTATCTGTTTATAACAACAATCTTCGAATTAAATTACATGCAGTACCGCTCATGTGATATATTAAATTACATATTTTAAAGCTACTAACTCTCTGTCTAAAGTTCTGTCATATATTCAACTAGAAATAAAATTATTAACTAATAATTAAATTTTAAATAATTACCTTTAGTCTCTTTGATGGATGGCGGCCCTTTATTATTGGTCCCGATACGGTTGAAAAGCATCACAAGATTGACCTCGATCTTCGCACTGTTCACACATTGAATGTATGTACCCCATAACGGCATGACGTATGTACCCCATGCCGTTATAAAAATATACAGCAAATAATTGAGACGCAACAAAAATTAATTTAAATTACAGTTATACAATGCAGTATGTTGTATTACACACCGTTATACAGTACTACTGTATACTTTGCTCCTGAGTTCTGTATGAACCAATATACCACTATTTTACATCATTCAGTACTTGGGCAGTTCCAGTATTGCCTGTAATTGGATGACTCATCACAGACACTGGTTCCCATAGCGTGGGAAAGTTTGTCGTTCGATAATTATTATTTTGAACGGAAAATGTTTAGTATTGAACCGCTATTGAACTACGGTTATGAAAAACATAGTTTGGACATTTTTTGAACGACAATTTTAAAAATATCTGAACTGAAATTGAACTGGTTAATTTTTATTGGATAATAAAATATAAAAAATAAAAATAAAAAAATAAAATATGAATAATCGGATATCCGACAAACCTTAAGGGGAATAACATCAGGCAGACTCGCGGATATCCCTGTTAGTATCAAAGCCTTTGCCACCAGAGTTGAGAAGGCATTGATAGTTTTAAAAACGCTAGAGGTACCATACGAACTTAATGCTTCAAATAAAATCATGACAATAGCGCAAGCACTACCGATATGGTTGAGGAATAAATAGAGAATGATCGCTTTCTCCACCCGAGAAAAGAAGGGTGCGGAGCCAGGGTTGGAAGAAATGTCGAACTTCCTTAATTACGAAGCGGAACTAATAACAGACCCAGTGTACAGCGATGGTACCGAAACCGGAATACAGCTGACCTAAACCAGAACACAGTGCTGCAGTTGCACTTCTGAGGCTGAGGCAATCGTTGCCATGTGTGACTGTGACAGTGCAGGGGACTACAAGTCCACAGGGCCCTGGAAACAAAACCACATTGTGGCAGTGACAGGGACAGAATAACAACTATAGTGGCTACCGATGAAACAACACCCCTGGGGCGGGCATATGCAACCAAAACAATAAACCATCTGAGTCGGACCTGGACAAAATACGCGAAAACGCTATACAGAGAGTGTTATAATCCAAACTACAAGTGTCAGCTACATAGAACAGGGATGCATAAGACCATTGATTGCGACCAGCGGCAGGCATTGCCGAAGGAAGACCGACTAACCTACACAGGGAAATTTTGACTGTGCCACAGATATGCGGTAGGAGGTCATAGGAAGAACTGGTGTCGAGAACAAGCACCAAAGAATCCGAATGAAGGTGGGGGCCATACAATGGCAACAAACACGATGGGTCCCAGGGAACGAAGGAACGTGCTGCTCGGAATAGTGCCGGTAAAAGTATCTGGAGAGAACGGGCGATCGGTAACAACACTGATGTTGATCGACAGTGGGGCAGATTCACATTGACAGAAAGCTGTATAGCCGATAGGCTACAACTAAAATCGAGGCCGAGTAAGATGGCGGTCACCAACATATCCACCAAGGATGAAATTCATCCGATAAAAATGGGAAGGTGTCGAATGGGGGCTGTAACTCCCGATTCCAACTACGGAGCGACTATAGACCCTATACGACTTACTCAATCCATAAACATCAATGCCAGACGGCCGATGAAGACCGAGGTCGAGCAATATCGGCACCTGGACTCGATTGACCTGTTGACACCAAACCTCGATGTGCCAAAAGTGTCTCTGATAGTTGGGATGGATTGCCCGACAGCCCATGAGAGGCTAGAGATGATTTTCGGGAAGAATAAGGAGCGAGACCCAGTGGCTATCTTGACACCATTTGGATGGACGTTAACCGGGCCTATTAGATCAGAAATTACATACAATATGTCAGAAATATCAGGATGCGTGCTGTCCGGTACTGTTGAGGACTCAGAGCAGGAAACGGTAGGGCGAGATGTCGTAGAGCAGAAGTCAAAGACAGACGATGTGGAGGTTTCATACAAGAAACGGCCCGAAGGAGAATATCATGAGTCAGGGGCGATTCCGGGTCCGGAACCATGCCCACTGGAGAGTGTGGAGATTATGAGTTAGGCGAAATACCGCCAATGGAAGACGTTTCCAATGAGTATCGGTACAAGGGTGGAGAAGGGTGGATGGCGAGGTATCGAGAAGGGACACCGATCCAATCGAGTTTACCGATACTGAAGGGATTGAATAAGAAGGGAAGAAGGAAGAGGAAGAAAATTAAAAGGGTTGATCCACAGGGAGAAGAAACGGTGATAAAGGATGATGGAAAAGGGGTGGTTGGAAGAGGGTTGTCGGACGTGGAGCTGACAGGGTGCGAGGAGGCGCTAAATGGTAGACCAGGGTCATTGGAAGTCAAAGCGCCAGCGCACATATTGAGGGGGAGGGTAACAGAGGTGGAATGTGCAAGTAATGATAAAGAAAAGAAGGGTGGCATTCTGCCTCCAAGTGACAATAAGATGAAGGATGGCATTCTGCCACCAAAAGACGATGAAGAATTCTGTGAGATAATGGGTAGGACGGATCTGAGACTGGAAAAGAAGGGAAGGTCAGATCCAAGGGATTTAGAATCGATGAGAAGAATAGGGCGAAGGATAAGAGGACCTACGGGAGGACAGTGGGAGAGTTGCCTGCTGGAAGAATCGCCTTTTAGGTTAATGAGTCGAGGATTATAGACTAATATTAAATATCCCCGCCTTAATTATAAATAATATAAATAAGTGTATAAAGCAATCGATCATAGTGTAATAATATATAACCAACACTTATGTATAGTCAATTTAACCTTTCCCAATCAGTTACTGGGATGGGGGACTCATTGACTGAAACAGGAGGACGAAACAATGGATGGGACTCACTTATCAAAATGTGAGCACATGTGTAAAACTGTGAGACTCTGACAGGAGTGAGAGTAAAACGGGGGTTGAGTAAATTATGAAGTGGTGATCAAAAATGTGAGAATTTGAGGAAGGGTGAAGGGCACAAAATTCCGAAAATGTGGGGAGCGAGCTGGGTGGAGGATGAGTCCCATAGGACTAGTGGGGTGAGTGAGAAGTGGGGGGATTGGAGATTGGACAACAGTATACAATTTAAAATCGAGTGAGGAGGTGGGGCGAATGTCTAAATAGAGACGCCACATGCCTTGGTACGACTTAGCTCACTGATGTACCAAGGTAGGGTAGTGAGATCAGACCCAGTGGGGCCAGACTGGAAAACTGGCCCCAGAGAAGAAATTTCCACCCCACGTACATTGATTGTGCTGTTTACAGGTACTTATAATATATATATCAGCCATTATTGTATTAACAACGATAACCAAACTGTTATATTTGAACCAATTAGGTGACGCGTACAAGACACGACACAAACACCGGTCGGGATCCAACAAAGGGTATTGAGATAGGATGGACAGCGAACCGTCGAGATGGAGGGAGAGAGCCGGTCGGGATCCTGTGCCAACACGGATTCCGTCACATTATTGTCATTAATTATCCTCGATATTTTGTAATGATTTTAATTAATTATCAAATAATAGCTATTCAATCACAAATGTCTAACGAGACAATATATTTATCAATTATAGCTAAATTAATCCCTCCCCACAACTATCACATAATATATTTATCAAATATAGCTAAATTAATTAATAATTAAGCTCGTACATTTCATTGCCAGCCAATATACATATGATGGACTACTGTATACTACAATTACCCCCATTCAATGAACAAAAAATTAATAAAAATCCTGTAATAGAAGTGGCTCCATTGAATTACCCCAATCCTTTAATAGAAGCGGCTCCATTGAATTACCCCAATCCTGTAATAGAAGCGGCTCCATTGAATTACCCCAATCCTGTAATAGAAGCGGCTCCATTGAATTACCCCATCACCTAGTAATAGAAGCGGATCCATTGAATTACCCCATCACCTAGTAATAGAAGCGGCTCCATTGAATTACCCCAATCCTTTAATAGAAGCGGCTCCATTGAATTACCCCATCACCTAGTAATAGAAGCGGCTCCATTGAATTACCCCAATCCTGTAATAGAAGCGGCTCCATTGAATTACCCCAATCCTGTAATAGAAGCGGCTCCATTGAATTATCCCAATCCTGTAATAGAAGCGGCTCCATTGAATTACCCCATCACCTAGTAATAGAAGCGGCTCCATTGAATTACCCCAATCCTGTAATAGAAGCGGCTCCATTGAATTACCCCAATCCTGTAATAGAAGCGGCTCCATTGAATTACCCCAATCCTGTAATAGAAGCGGCTCCATTGAATTACCCCAATCCTGTAATAGAAGCGGCTCCATTGAATTACCCCATCACCTAGTAATAGAAGCGGCTCCATTGAATTACCCCAATCCTGTAATAGAAGCGGCTCCATTGAATTACCCCATCACCTAGTAATAGAAGCGGCTCCATTGAATTACCCCATCACCTAGTAATAGAAGCGTCTCCATTGAATTACCCCATCACCTAGTAATAGAAGCGGCTCCATTGAATTACCCCATCACCTAGTAATAGAAGCGGCTCCATTGAATTACCCCATCACCTAGTAATAGAAGCGGCTCCATTGAATTACCCCAATCCTGTAATAGAAGCGGCTCCATTGAATTACCCCATCACCTAGTAATAGAAGTGGCTCCATTGAATTACCCCATCACCTTGTAATAGAAGCGGCTCCATTGAATTACCCCATCACCTAGTAATAGAAGCGGCTCCATTGAATTACCCCAATCCTGTAATAGAAGCGGCTCCATTGAATTACCCCAATCCTGTAATAGAAGCGGCTCCATTGAATTACCCCAATCCTGTAATAGAAGCGGCTCCATTGAATTACCCCATCACCTAGTAATAGAAGCGGCTCCATTGAATTACCCCAATCCTGGAATAGAAGCGGCTCCATTGAATTACCCCAATCCTGTAATAGAAGCGGCTCCATTGAATTACCCCATCACCTAGTAATAGAAGCGGCTCCATTGAATTACCCCAATCCTGGAATAGAAGCGGCTCCATTGAATTACCCCAATCCTGTAATAGAAGCGGCTCCATTGAATTACCCCATCACCTAGTAATAGAAGCGGCTCCATTGAATTACCCCATCACCTAGTAATAGAAGCGGCTCCATTGAATTACCCCATCACCTAGTAATAGAAGCGGCTCCATTGAATTACCCCAATCCTGTAATAGAAGCGGCTCCATTGAATTACCCCATCACCTAGTAATAGAAGCGGCTCCATTGAATTACCCCATCACCTAGTAATAGAAGCGGCTCCATTGAATTACCCCAATCCTGTAATAGAAGCGGCTCCATTGAATTACCCCAATCCTGTAATAGAAGCGGCTCCATTGAATTACCCCATCACCTAGTAATAGAAGCGGCTCCATTGAATTACCCCATCACCTAGTAATAGAAGCGGCTCCATTGAATTATCCCAATCCTGTAATAGAAGCGGCTCCATTGAATTACCCCATCACCTAGTAATAGAAGCGGCTCCATTGAATTACCCCATCACCTAGTAATAGAAGCGGCTCCATTGAATTACCCCATCACCTAGTAATAGAAGCGGCTCCATTGAATTACCCCATCACCTAGTAATAGAAGAGGCTCCATTGAATTACCCCATCACCTAGTAATAGAAGCGGCTCCATTGAATTACCCCAATCCTGTAATAGAAGCGGCTCCATTGAATTACCCCATCACCTAGTAATAGAAGCGGCTCCATTGAATTACCCCATCACCTAGTAATAGAAGCGGCTCCATTGAATTACCCCATCACCTAGTAATAGAAGCGGCTCCATTGAATTACCCCAATCCTGTAATAGAAGATGCTCCATTGAATTACCCCAATCCTGTAATAGAAGCGGCTCCATTGAATTACCCCATCACCTAGTAATAGAAGCGGCTCCATTGAATTACCCCATCCCCTAGTAATAGAAGCGGCTCCATTGAATTACTCCAATCCTGTAATAGAAGCGGCTCCATTGAATTACCCCAATCCTGTAATAGAAGCGGCTCCATTGAATTACCCCATCACCTAGTAATAGAAGCGGCTCCATTGAATTACCCCAATCCTGTAATAGAAGCGGCTCCATTGAATTACCCCAATCCTGTAATAGAAGCGGCTCCATTGAATTACCCCATCACCTAGTAATAGAAGCGGCTCCATTGAATTACCCCATCACCTAGTAATAGAAGAGGCTCCATTGAATTACCCCAATCCTGTAATAGAAGCGGCTCCATTGAATTACCCCATCACCTAGTAATAGAAGCGGCTCCATTGAATTACCCCATCACCTAGTAATAGAAGAGGCTCCATTGAATTACCCCATCACCTAGTAATAGAAGCGGCTCCATTGAATTACCCCATCACCTAGTAATAGAAGCGGCTCCATTGAATTACCCCATCACCTAGTAATAGAAGCGGCTCCATTGAATTACCCCATCACCTAGTAATAGAAGCGGCTCCATTGAATTACCCCATCACCTAGTAATAGAAGCGGCTCCATTGAATTACCCCATCACCTAGTAATAGAAGCGGCTCCATTGAATTACCCCATCACCTAGTTTATTAATTTATTTTCCTTATTTGGATTTATTTCTCCTATTTGATTTACGATTGCGTCTTCCTTCAACTTCCACCGCAATCCACTTGACTCAGCAGCATGTAAGCGTATTGATAGAAAACTCCAGATAGACGAGGTAGCATAGGCTATAACCGAGGTCAAACTGTAAAGGCCGATGTTTCAGTAGGCTATAACCGAGGTCAAACTGTAAAGGCCGATGTTTCATTAGGCTATAACCGAGGTCAAACTGTAAAGGCCGATGTTTCAGTTGTCTATAACCGAGGTCAAACTGTAAAGGCCGATGTTTCAGTTGGCTATAACCGAGGTCAAACTGTAAATGCCGATGTTTCAGTTGGCTATAACCGAGGTCAAACTGTAAAGGCCGATGTTTCAGTTGGCTATAACCGAGGTCAAACTGTAAATGCCGATGTTTCAGTTGGCTATAACCGAGGTCAAACTGTAAAGGCCGATGTTTCAGTTGGCTATAACCGAGGTCAAACTGTAAATGCCGATGTTTCAGTTGGCTATAACCGAGGTTAAACTGTAAAGGCCGATGTTTCAGTTGGACACATTTTATTAAATATATTGGTGTGCATTATTGGGGGTTCATTCCTCAACCAGACAATATTAGATAATTAATGGAAATAATATGCATTTTAGTAGAGACTAATTTTAGTTGAACACTAAAACTAACAGTTTGGAATGTTAACGGATATCCAGGAGTGTATACCGAGACCGGCTTTCAGTGAATCTTCCACTCGTAAACGGAAACCTTTCATAAGAGGCTGAATCACAGCAGGTATGTGATTCACAGCGGCTCTGTACTCTTCTAAAAGAATCTTCATTCTAAAATAATTAACAAATAGAAACTTTGCAGAACTCGTACTTATTTGTTATTCCTTTTGTTAAGCGATCCAACTTGGTCCAACGCAATCTCTTACTGTTGAACGCAAGCAGAACTTCCAGAACCGTCTACTAGGAATATTTTACTGTTAATAAATATACGGCTCTGACAATCACGGGCTCCTTTCTCTGTCGATTTCTCAACAGAGAGCTAACTGTTCGAATTTATAAGCCACAGCGATAACCAAAACAATAAATCTGAAATGGCTCCCTAAGCTACTTAATATGAGTGCGAGTGGTTTACACTCGGCGTTCACTTACCACAGAGAAATAGAGGAAGTTACTGGGCGAAACAATGTCAAATGTGAGAATATTTAATATGTATAATGGGATTTTATATTAATAATTTGCCCTAATGTCGAAAACCTTGGTCTGGCGCTGGTTTAAGCCAGCGAATTTACTACTGCGCCACTTTCACTGCCGCTGTCAGCCTGCTGGCCCGCTATTTTCATATAACCGCCTAGCGTTGAATATTCTAAAGTATTTCTAAACGTAATTTACCCAACTATTCTCCACTATGCAGCGTACAGGTTCTTAATTTTATTCTAAGTGCTAAATAAATTACCGTATCTCAAATTACAGAGTTGCGTACTAATTAGTAAGTATTCCAGAATACGTATTTCTAATTTATTACGTTACTGAGTTATACTAGCAACAGCCTAAATACTGTATTATTTTGACCTAACAGCGATTAATAAGCATAAACTTAGAAATAGAAAACAATCAAGAGAAATAGCGCCTATCTAAACATTACAATCAAGCATCAGGCACTCCTTAAACAACACAACATAAAATAGCGTTAGTGGCAGAGCTGGTAGCGCCAGTGTAGCACTAGTGTAAAAGATCCAGGCCACCCAAGCTACACACGGCCTTCCTAACTAAACCCACTAGGCTACCATAGTACTGTAAGGCTGAGACGAAATCTGGAACAACCGGTCCCCGGTCCCTAACTGATTAGCCCGACCACAACTGCTAGCCCCCCGCCAGCGTTGCCCCACATTGGATCCTCCACACCTCCCTCCGTCGCTTCCACGGTGCGCCCGCTGCGCCTACCGGTACCCTTAGCCCTTCATGCTAAGCAAATAGTTACCGTATCGGCACATGCATTTTTTTTTTTTTTTTTTTCATATTCAAACTGCATTGTGTAATCATTAGCAATAATTGCACAAAAACAAGCAGTTACACAAGGTAACTGGTAATAATGAATATACGTCAGACTGGCCAGCCCAGACATTTAATGTTGGGTTCTACAGTATGTATATAAACTTACTCTAATCCCTAATGAATTACTACAACCCTAGCTAGATATTGCACAAATTATATTATAATATATGAAGCACTGAGTGTACACAATTTACGAGATGCTATGAAAAAAAGGTAATTGTTTTTTACGTTATGGAGCGCCGAGGAGCGCGTCGAGGAACGCCACGGCAACATACTTACCTTGGTTGAGTTCAGCTCTCCACTGCTCCGTAGCGTACGTAATGGCGTCTACTATAGAATATTTCTTTCGAAAGCCGAACTGGTATGGATTTAGTAGGTTATTTTGATACAAATATGTATTAATTTGATTAACTAAATGACGTTCGAATATTTTTGCTATTGGTTGAGTAACTGCTATAGGTCTGTAGTTAGCTGGGTCTAGATGGTTCTCCTTTTTATATATTGGTGTTATTTGTGATATTTTTAATGAGCTAGGGAATTTTGATTGTGTTATACAATTATTAAAGATAGCTGTGAGGGGTTCACATATGTGTGGTGACATTAATTTGAATATTTTAATTGGAATATCAGAAGGTCCAGATGACTTTGACACATTTAGCTTATTAATTATTTCATACATTTGTAGTGATGTAACAGTATTGAAACTAAAGGAGGGCCCATTGTTTGGCGATGATTGCATTGGTTTTTGATGGTTTTGGATTTCACTAAATATGTTGTTTGCCTTTGTAAAATCCCCTATATCTATGTAGACTTCATTAAATACCCGCGCAATTTCTGTTGGATCTGTATAAAATATTCCCTTGTATTTGATTTCTGATATATTATTTCTTTCAGTTGATTTATTTAGTATTTGATTTATTACTTTCCACCGCCCCTTACTTGTAGTGCATGTTGCATATGTGTTATTGACATATTGGTTTTTTAATTTTTTATTTAGATTGTTAAACTTGTTTCTGGCTTTTTTAAATAACTTGAAATCGTTTTCGAAGTTAGTTTCCCGCCATTTAGCAAATAAGATATATTTTTCTTTACGAAGAACTTCTAACAACTCGTTTGACCATTTGCAGTTTTGTAATAATTTTCTTTGTGTTGAGTGTAATTTGTATTTAAGTGGTGCCACATTGTTTAGATGAAATGCAATACTTTGTTCAAAGTAAGTCATTTGATGTTCAATGTCTATCATAGTATAAATTGGAAACCAGTCAATTTCCATTAATAGATTTATAAATAGCTGTTCGTTAAATTTTGAAAAATCACGATACTGAATATATTCTTTATCTACCGTTTTCGGTTCTAATTTAATTGCTTCTTTTGAAATAATTGTAGCTATAAACTCGTGATCAGAAAAGTCACAGTTATACACTTCATGGTATTTTATTAAGTTTGAATTTAAATTAGTAGCCGCAATGTCAATTAATGTGCGTGATCTTTTAGTGTATCGGGTCGGTTTTGTTTTGTTTAATATATGTATATCATTTTCAACTAGCATATTGGTGAACAACTTATTTATGGGTGTGTCCTTTAATATATTTATATTACAATCCCCCTGAATTAATATTTTCGAATGTGGTTCTAATAAAAGTGCATTTTCTAGCTCTGTTTCTATTTCATTTATGAAATCATGGCTATTAAAATTTGGTGGTTTATATACAGTACATATTAATATGTTGTCTATTTGTACCCATAATGTCTCTAATTTCGAATTGTCTCGAATGTCAGGGCGCTGTTTGAATTTATACGTATCTGGTATGTACATTAAAATGCCCCCGCCTTTTTTCTTTTTCCTATCATGTCTATAAATATCAAAACCAGGTATACGTATTATTTGAGTAGGGTGGTGGCGTTTCAACCAAGTTTCAGTTACAGAAACGATGGTGTTTCTTGACCCAAGCAGGATGTCCTTCAACTCGTCTCCATGTTTGACTAAACTTCTTGCATTAATATGTATTATTGTTAAGTCATCGGCTGTATTTATAAGCATATTTTTTATATCTAATATTGATTCGCTATTTTGTAGATGCTTATTAATTTTGTGATCTGTATTATCTTTCTTTTTTGATTTAGTAGACCTTGTCACTCTACGTTTATTGGTGCCGGAATTAGGCCCCGGATTAGGATGGATATCCCCAGATTTTTGTAACAGAAGTTTAATAATAATTATTATCATAAAACCCCAGTTAAGAGAAAATGAGTAATATAGCTTAAATATTTTGAAATTAATAAAAGAAATTATATAAAAAAGTTTATAAAAATTTTGTGTAGCAGAAGCCAAATTTTTAATACTAATTTTAGTTGTCCGTATGTCATTAATTATTGGTGTGTAGCTTTCATAATTATTGTTGCCAGCTGGTGTAATGAAGATATATAAAAAAAACATAACCCAGTATCTCTTGCGAAATAAATTTTTGTAAAGCAGAATAAGTAATAGGGAAACTATGTTGTATAAACCTCGATGTACCATCGCGAAAATGTATGTGCTATCGGGAAATTAATAAAATATATAGTCACAAAAAAATAAATTAAAAAATATGATAAGTTTTTTATATGTTTTATTTTAATATTAAGTTTAAAATTTCGGATATTAAGCCTAAATATATTAGGCCTATTTAAAACTGTATTTTCATAGCATTTTTTAGCTTTTCGTACCATATTTATCAACACCAAGATATATGGCATTGATGTATACGATATGAATAATGAAGTGGTTAATATCAATAATATCAACAAATATAATATTAAAGTGCAGACACGTATTATCTGACGTACTAGTAGTAATTTAAGTGTGAGTAAAGAATACATAATTACCAAAAATGTAATTGTATTTTCGAAAATTACAAGTTTTATATAATATGTTAATAATTGGATGACATATATACAATTAGGAGCGAGCCAGTCTGACTGTTCAATATTATTCGATTTAACATCAATATTATACATAACGAACGTAACTGGTAAATTAGTAAAATTGTCACATATATTTATATTCTGTATATTAAAATCATAATACGTACAAGTTCCTATGATATTGAAATTAAAATTGATTTGGTGCATATTTTTATAATGGTTATGGGCGGTATTATTGGCCTCTAATGCAGTTGGGATCAAATGTTTATCAGAACATAGTGTGTTACACATGGTAACAAAGAATAAAAACGAATACAATGTGAACGTGCATTAAAAGTCAATATGTTTCAGAAACAATAAAATTTGATAAAATTTGATAGATCCATATGGGGATGGGGTTGGCATAGTTAAGTATCTATCACGTTCAGAAAACTGATAAGGGCGCCTATCACGCCTCTGGAGGGTGTATTCACGTTACCCGGATGTTTGTAGGTACTACTAGACGAGGGAGCAGTATGGAACGAATCGTGGAAACCTCCCCAATAGCGCGGTGGAACACAAACTTTATTTACAAACAGTCTGACAGTTGGAAGGAAAATCCTTGTTAGGATTTGCTACATCGCAAAGATTAATGAAATCGAAGTCAATCTAAGCAGTAATCATTATTCAAAAAAGCAGAAATCAGTATTTGCAATTTATGACATACAGAATTAACAAGAAACGACAAGCAAGAAGATCAAAAAACATTAAATCAACTAACATAGAAAAAACTGTACTGCTGTACTGGTGTACTGGCATACACTGACATACACTGAACAAAATATAGGTATGACGCAATAATTATCTCATTGGTCCAACAAACCCTGCCACCATTAGACAAACCTAAGACAGCTAGGCCAATGAAAGCCGGATTGTGATCCCTTCTGCCCCATTTCACAAATTATTACCATATATGGTAATGATATCTGTCCCGGTGGGCTTATAGGTTTATGGCCATAACATTAATTTCAAGATTATTAAAGCACACTTTAGGCGTTATTTTAGCACAAACATCGATTTATAGGGAAATGTAAATAAAATTAGCACAAATGTATTAGATTCGATAGATATTGGAAAACGGCAAAATTCATATTAGGTTTTAATAAATTTTGCTACCGCAAATGAACATATCAGGGTTTTATTAAAAAATTACGTAAATAGGGCTACATACTGTATAAAATCGACTGAATATAAAATTAACTTGTGTACTTTTATTTACCCTATCTAATTATTACGGTTGCACATCAATACGCACTTATCTAACTTATTTTATACTGTATAACGGGTTGTTTCAGTACACAGCGCCATATATAACGTAACACCTTTATTAAAAAAGTTATATATTCTGCAGATGACATGACTTGACTTTAAATATTAATGGAAGCCTGACCAACATTAATAATAATCAATTAAAGAACGTTGACGACTTCCAGTACATTGACTAATGGATATAAAGCAACATAAAAGACATATAAGTCTCTTGGGTAACACTTGGGAAAGTTTCCTGGGTAACTCTTGGGAAAGTTTCTTGGGTAACTCTTGGGAAAGTTGCATGGTAACTCTTGGGAAGTTTATTGGGTGACTCTTGGGAGGTTCATTGGGTAACTCTTGGGAAAGTTTCCTGGGTAACTCTTGGAAAGTTCATTGGGTAACTCTTGGGAAAGTTTCCTGGGTAACTCTTGGGAAGTTCATTGGGTAACTCTTGGGAAAGTTTCCTGGGTAACTCTTGTGAAGTTCATTGGGTAACTCTTGGGAAAGCTTCTTGGGTAATTCTTGGGAAAGTTGCATGGGTAACTCTTGGGAAGTTTATTGGGTAACTCTTGGGAAAGTTTCTGGGTAACTCTTGGGAAAGTTTCCTGGGTAACTCTTGGGAAAGTTTCTTGGGTAACACTTGGGAAAGTTTCTTGGATAACTCTTGGGAAGTTCATTGGGTAACTCTTGGGAAAGTTTCTTAGGTAACTCTTGGGAAAGTTGCATGGGTAACTCTTGGGAAGTTTATTGGGTAACTCTTGGGAAAGTTTCTGGGTAACTCTTGGGAAAGTTTCCTGTGTAACTCTTGGGAAAGTTTCTTGGGTAACACTTGGGAAAGTTTCTTGGGTAACTCTTGGGAAAGTTGCATGGGTAACTCTTGGGAAGTTTATTGGGTAACTCTTGGGAAAGTTTCTTGGGTAACTCTTGGGAAAGTTGCCTGGGTAACTCTAGCTTTGGATCAAGGAGCTTGGGCTTTGTAGACCCCTGAACAGTGTTCCGGTGCATTGACTTAAAGCCATTACCGACAAATCAGGAGCCTCATACAAATTAGAGATAATACCATCTCATGAAGAACACTACGTAGAATCTTCCTATGATATGCATCAACAGTATTGATATCCGATTTATTCAGTGCGCCAAAATTATAACAATTCCTGTATAGTATTAATGGTATTGCAAGAGATTTCCAAGGCTTAGCAATGTACCCAACATCGTATCGTTGAGAGGTCCATCTTCGATTGTGGAAGATTTCAGAGTGAGTGGCTATCAACTTGATGATTTCAGCCTTGTGACTTTGATTTTGCCCTATTTTGAACCCTAGAAAAGATATATGTTCTGAGGCATTTGTTAGATGTCCATTGATGGAGAGCCTGTCAGTGATTAAAGACGACTTGCCAGGGGAAAAGGCAGTCCAATTTGTCTTCGAATTGCCAATCTTTAGATTAAGCCGTCCTAGTAACAAATCTATTTCACTGGCCAT